>JAJOZX010009753.1:0-72500 GCA_023014485.1 Bathynomus jamesi | reverse complement strand
CTCTTCACCACGATGTTACCCCACTCTCTCTTTACTATTGCTATTATAACGGACACTGCTCTCGTGAACTCTCTAACTGCATGCCTCCCCCTTTAACCCGTTAACTGCGCGAGCGTCCAGTTACGAGTCGAGCAAAAAACACCGGCTACGCAAAGAGAGATCTCAGTTTAAAGTTTAAACCCGTGTATAAACGGGGCTGCACAGAAATGGTCAGAGGCGAGAGCCGTGATATTACGGGTTGCGCAGCAAACGGGTTAAGGAGAACACGCAGTACCAGACTTTCGACACATTCTCATTCCTTTCTGTCCAACTCTCTAACGCAAGGATTAATCGATATTCTCAATCTTGCATCTACTCGATCGGTCAACTCTGGAACAACCTTCCTCAATCCATCTTTCCCCCGTCTATGACCTCTAATCTTTCAACTCAGTGTGTCCAGGCATCTCGAAAACTGTGGACCTTGATTTCGGCTCTCTTCCTCCTCCCAGGGCGGTGGTGGCACTTTTGCGGACGTTCGCCCTTGGCCCCTCCTTCCTGCATGCAAAAAGTTACAAGCGTGCTAGCAACGACTTCACTTCAAATTTTTAGCATTATTTTTGTTCGGTTAGATATACTCGTATATCCCACAACGACCAAAGTCTACACATTGACCCAGTTCCGTCCACGCTTCTGCATAATTTTATACCCTTTTGTAAAATGCACGAAAGCCAGATGGTCAATAAATTTACAAAAGAACACAGCCATCAAATTTCTGAGCTTCGCATCCAAACTTTGTGAAGTTGCGTTTAAAAATTTAAGCGTCTGGTGAGCTTAAAGTAGATGTTGCTCTCGTTGGTTTAAAAGTTTCTTGTACAAAATCTTTTGACTTGGATTATTTACGTGTTATAATGGGATAATGGGACGATGATGATACAAGTTGAATTTTGACATATATATATATATATATATATACAGGGTGGTCCAAAAGTCCTTATCTATTTTGCTGAAGTAATAGTATTTTAGGATAAAAATGTAGTAACATAATTAGATGTATATTTATTTATCAAGCGTAGGTCTAAGATTTGACGTGAGCACCATCAGTGTCTCTGCAACTCTCAGATTTGTCCACAGCATTGCGGAACACATTCTCAAGCATCTCTGGGTTATTTTAGCGACTGCCGCGACAATGCGGGTTCGCTGATCTGCAGGTCTGTAACTTTTGTTTTGTAAACCTCAGACTTTATAAAGCCCCACGCGAAGAAGTTTAATGGTGTTAAATCCGGAGATCGTGATGCCTAAATCGCTGGGTTGGACGTGGTGGAAACAGGCCCTGGGCATCACGATCTCCGGATTTAACACCATTAGACTTCTTTGCGGGGGCTTTATAAAGTCTGAGGTTTACAAAACAAAAGTTACAGACCTGCAGGATCTGCGAACCCGCATTGTCGCGGCAGTCGCTAAAGTAACCCAAGAGATGCTTGAGAATGTGTTCCGCATGCTGTGGACAAATCTGAGAGTTGCAGAGACACTGATGGTGCTCACGTCAAATCTTAGACCTACGCTTGATAAATAACTATACATCTAATTATGTTACTACATTTTTATCCTAAAATACTATTAGTTTAGCCAAATAGATAAGGACTTTTGGACCACCCTATATATATATATATATATATATATATATATATATATATATATATACCTTTGCAGAGGGACACGAACAAAATATACAAATGGTCAGAAGACAAAAACATGTCATTCAACGCCGAGAAATTTCAGCTCTTAAGATATGGTAGAAAAGAAGAACTTAAACAGACTGCATATTATGCTCCAGATAGACAGGAAATTCAGAGAAGCATGAAAGCGATTGATCTCGGGATAATAATGACAGATGATGCGAAATTTGAAACACAAAATCAGATAGCGATAAATAAAGCAAAAAGAGTCGCCGGACAGGTTCTAAGAACGTTCAAGAGAAGGGACAGGACAGTAATGATTCCCTGCTAAAAACACTGATTATACCAAAACTTGAATACTGCTCAGTTTTGACGTCCCCATATAAAAAGGAAGAAACGCAAAGGCATTTCACAGCCAAGATTGATGGCTGCAAAGAACTCAACTACTGGGAAAGACTACGTAAACTAAATCTGTACTCACTGGAAAGAAGAAGAGAGAGGTACATCATAATCTACATATGGAAAATGATCGAAAAACTGGTACCAAACCTAAAACTAAACCCAATTACCATTCAAACAACACTGGAAAATGGGAAAGGCAGAATGTGCAGTGTTCCCAAATTAAAGGCCCGACAAGGGACCTCCTCAACCCTGAAGGAAAATAGCTTGGTTGTCAGGGAGCCAAGACTTTCAACCAGCCTCCTAAGGACCTCAGAAACGTAACGGGGGTCAAAGTTGAAGTCTTCAAGAAAAGACTAGACTGGATGCCTGGCTCAGGACAGTACCAGATGAGCCGGGCGTGCCTGGCTATGTACGGTGGAGAGCGCAAGAAAACAACTCGCTCCTCCACCAGGCCAGACCTAGAGGCGGGGCCACCAGCTTGACCTCCGTGTGAAGAGAGACCAACGCACGAAACAACATAAGGTTCATAAGGTATACTGCGCCCTCGATATGTGCGAGGGATAGGTTCTGCTAAAACCTCGCATAATGCAAATTCGCATATATTGAACTTATAGTTAAATGAAAAAAATAGGGATGCGTTCCACAACCATTTTTTTTTTACCCTCCCGGCACCCCCAACAATAAGTATGCCACTTTTTTATACCAAAAACATTCAAGAAGATAACAGTAATGCTATATTACATCAATTCTGTACAGTATAAATATTAAAGGACATAGTAAGCTGAAGGCCCAGTACTAGGCAGAGGACGTTTAGAAGCCATGTCTACAATAAACAGTAAGACAAAACTGGAAAAAGCACTCAAAAATAGTGAAAAACACAACACAGTCTAGAGCACAACGCACACGCTTAACGGTTTATGCGAGACTGTTGTTGTTTGGCGGGAACACGGCGTCGGTGGGCTCAGCGACTCAGCAATATTTCACACTAGGTGGCACAAATTCACATATACTGAATTCTTGGTAGAAATAGGGTCTTCGCATAACAGCGAATTCGCATATGCTGAAGACGCATATATCGAGGGCGCAGTGTGTGTGTATATATATATATATATGCGCCTCGGCGGTGTAATGATTAGCGTCGCTGACTAAGAATCATTGGCCCCGGGTTCGAGACCCGGTGACGGCAGCCGGCGTGCAGCAAAACCCAGCTGTTCATCCTTCCACACAATAAAGAAAGTGTTTGGTAGATAAATGGGTACCGTAGTTGGCCTAGTGGTTAAGACGCTGGGCTGCTGGCGGGGCGTGGTTCGGATTCCACGTTAAACTGTAGGTCTAAGGTGGAGTGGAAAGCTTGACCTTCGTCAGAATGAACAATTCGGGCGGAAGCTAACCAAAGGCATATATATAAACATTTTCAGACAACCCGTCAGTGCATATACATCAAACAGAAAAAAATCCTTTTCGCACTGTTCACTGTTGAATATTCTACAAGATTGAGACTGAAGATTATTATTTATAACAGAATCCGAAAGTGTGCCCGGTTTTGCGTTAGCTCTTTTACTCCTCTGCCATCTTTGTTTGGAAGGATAACTAAATTACCCGCGTGAAAACGTCACCAATTTCAATTACATTTTAACAGTTCTTATTGTATAGTTTAATATGTAATTGAATAGAGGATCACTTAGTAAATTCAGAATATAGGCCTGTATTTTTCAAAAATTAGTATGATATTCTGTTTTTGGTAGCATACTTCTAAATCATGCGAGTGTTCTCTCGTACAAAGCTTAGTTCTCACTCCAACCGGTAGGTGGCGAGCATCTGATAGTCATTTAACGGGATAAAGCACTGAATAATGGAAAATATCTTCTTTTATATCTTATTATAGCAAGATGATCTTTGGTAAGACAAACATTTATTGGAAGGGCACGTGCCTTCCCTGAATCCAGAACAAAAATTTATCCCTTTCTCTTGGAGTTCGCGCTACCCATTTTGCAAAATTTCCGAACACAACGTCAGCTTTTGTTTGATAGATGTTTAAAGGGTAATTTATATAAGTAGTTGTGTGTGTGTGTGTGTGATAGCAAAATAATATTCTGCTGAAGCTTGTCATATTTTGATTCTGTTTGTTATTATATCAATAATACCAGTTTTATCATTCATAAAACTTAAAATTAAAAAATATATACAGGGTGTCCCATAAGTCCGATTTCGTAGGAAAGTTTATTTTAAATTAAATTTACAAAAGTAATACATTAAAACTAAAACAAATGTTCGAATTGATGTCTTCTTTTGGGACTTTTCTGTGTGTATATATATACCGTATATATAATATATATATATATATATATATATATATAATATATATATATATATATATATATATATATACACACCATAAAATCTTTTAAAACTTTCAAATTGAAAATTCAAATTATTGCAAAGGGGTAACTTAAGGCAAATTGGAAAAGATGTTTGACATTCAAAACAGGACTTAATTTCAGTCTGCCAAAGACCATGAAATTGACTCAGTTTTTTTTAGAGGTTTTCAATAGCTTCCTTGAAAATTTAATTTATTTTCAAGACATTACGTATATATATATATATATATATATATATATTGGGTTCGATACTCGATGATGGCAGTCGGCGCACAGCAAACCCAGCTGTTCATCCTTCCAGACAATAAAATTAGTTGGGAGATAAGTGGGTAGTACTGGGTACCCTGGGTAGCCTAGTGGTTAAGACGCTAGGCTGCTGATTGGGAGATCATGAGATCAATTCCAGGCGAGGACTTTATTTCTGACCACCCGTGGTTGGTCGTAGTTTGGATTCCACGTTAAGCTGTAAGTGGAACAGTAAGCTTGACCTTCGTCAGAATGAATGAACAATTCGGGCGGAAGCAAAACTAAGGTTTTATATATATATATATATATATATATATATATAAAATATCACGCATGAACATATACAGAAATTTTCCCTAATGCAAAATCACCCCCACCAGGATTCCAACGCAGCGCACCTTGAATAGAAGGCGAGGGCGCTCCCACTACTCTACAAGTAAAAGTTTGTTCAACCTGGTGCATATTTCAGTACCCGAGTGAACGCAAAACGCTTTCGTATCCAGAACCATTTTTCGTTTCAGGGGATTTGAATGAAGTACTGCCATTGCCTCCAGTGCAATGGTGAGGGAGTATGAAAAAAACCCCTAGACGCGAAAGCGTTATATGTTCTCTCAGATGTTGAAATATGACCCAGGTCATGCTAACTTTTACTTAGTCGTAGCATAGTGATAACGTCCTCACCTTCCACTCGACAGGTGTTGGGATTCGAATCCTGGTTG
This sequence comes from Bathynomus jamesi, assembly GCA_023014485.1. Classification (NCBI taxonomy): domain Eukaryota; kingdom Metazoa; phylum Arthropoda; class Malacostraca; order Isopoda; family Cirolanidae; genus Bathynomus; species Bathynomus jamesi. The sequence continues at coordinate 67,100 of JAJOZX010009753.1, read as the reverse complement.
GTGTAATTATTATTTTATATATATATATATTATATATATATATATATATATATATATATATATATATATATATATAGGGTGTCCCATAAGTCCGGCATCATAGGAAAAATAATAAAAAAAGGCAAAACAAAAGCTTTTATTTACAGAACCATATGAATTATGGTTTGTAGAAATAGAAAAATATGAATTTCTCCTATGATGCCGGACTTATGGGACACCCTGTATATATATATTATATATATATATATATATATATATATATATATACACAGTATATATATAAATAATGTAAATCCTTGCAGTTGTAGATATTGAAGGTCAGTTGACGTAAATACCTCCAATTTCATCAGAACATATATTGACTATAAATAAAAGTGATATTTAGGTCAATTTGACAAATTGGCTCAATATGTATCAGGTGTGGGCCTGTGTACGTATTTTGAGTATAAGCACACACTTTTAGGACTAATAATGCGTGTTTGTGTGGACATAATTGAAGTAGTGTGTGTAATTTTTTTTGTGAGAACACTTTTGGTACTTTGGAATATTAAAAATTTATATAAACGCCAAAAACACTTTGTCAGAAAAAATATATATTGATCTTTGTTAGGTTAGGTCATGCCTTTCTTAGTTCGGTGGCACTAAGGTTAGGTTAGGTTAGATATAGGTATTTAAAAAAGTCGGTACCTCGCTTATGCGGAGATGACGCACGCACCTGTGAGAGAGAGAGAGAGAGAGAGAGAGAGAGAGAGAGAGTCGCAATTTCTCACTTCACCCTTGTTTCCTGCCCCCAAGACCCACTCTAACAAAAGTCACGAGACATTTTTTTATATAACAGAGTTCTAGGAATAGTTTATATAACGCCCTTAAATTTTTATTTAGAAAATTACGTTTGTTATTTTTACTGTTTCAAAGGTGAGGTTACAAATGAAAATTCCTAATAATAGAGTGGAATGTAATAATAAATTACTTGGTTACTATACAGGGTGTCCCATAAGTCTGTCTCGTAGGGAAATTTATTTTAAACTTAGAAGTAATACGTTAGAACTAAAACAAATGTTCAAATTGATGTCTTGTTTTGGGACCTTTTTTTTTTTGGCAGATAGAATAATACGCAATGGAGGCCTTTTCCTGAGGAGTGTAACTCGCTTTCATATTAGCCATTGTGTTATTCTACCTGCAACAAAAAAAAAGTTCCCAAAACAAGATAACAATTTGAACATTTGTTTTAGTTCTAATGTACAGGGCCGGATTAAGGGTTTCGTAGGCCACGGCTGGACTGCGTGGACTTCAACAAATCTTTCCAATATATCGGTATTAGAAAAAGTACTCGACAAATATAGATACTTTATTAAATGAGATTACATATTTTTCATTTGTAATTGAGTATAATATAGATAATTTTAAGAGATTACGATAGGCCTGTACATAAAAAAATATATTTCACCAATATATATATATATATATATATTATTTTTTTTTTTTTTTGCACACAGTAAAGTAAATTGTAAAGCAAACAAACGTAAAGTATATAAATTGTAAAGCAAACAAACGTAAAGTAAATTGCACACAGTAAACCGAACAAAAAGCCGGACATTGAAAACATCTAACGGGTTAACCTAAGTGACCTTATCTTTTTGGCTCTCTTTTGGGAGAACACCTTAATAATCTGTGAAAAATCCAAACTGCGAGCCAAATCACTTTCAATCGAGATGAGTGCTAGTGCAGACAAGCGAGATTGTCCCAGGGTTGATCGATAACAATTCTTGACTCTCTGTAGAGTCGAAAATGATCTCTCTCCTTCGGAATTAGTAGCCAACAAGCATAAATAAATATGTAGAGCTATGTAGAGGTTTGGGAAAGTCGCGGTCATCATGCGCTGCAAAAGAAATTGTAGCACCTGCTCTGCCGATTTGAGGGACACCTCAGAAATACTGTATTTGGAGAAAGCAATGACTTCATCACTGAGATCTAGCTCTATATCACTTCCGTAAACGTCAACGAGATTGTGCGCTTTTTGACGGATATCAGACTCAGACAGTTCTTTGCAGTCGAATATAAATCCAAATAATTTGGTGATTCGTTTGTAGGCGGCGTGTCTTTTGTTGCGTTCTGCTAAAATTCTGTCGATTATAACGAAATATGTCTCTATTTTGAATTTCTGCTTGCCACTCAATCTCACATCGTCGCTGCTAGACTCATAAATTGCACATTTTCTTTTTTGAATCCTGGTAGTAGAATCATAATACTCCGGAGTACTGTACATCCAGACTATATATCTGACTGCTGTTGATGATGTTCCGGAATATCTGAATTTGACGGTGTGGATGACGACGACACGAAAAACTTTAATAACGATCCACTCAGCTTTTCATCTTCCTGTTGTCTTTTCAAGCGTTTTTCTCTCTCTTCAATGTACCACTTTCATGGTGTCGAACATAACCGTCCGACATTATGTACTGACAATATTGCAATATATGTCTAGGATATTTGATTTATGCATAAAATTGTAAAAATTTCTGTAAAAGAAAAATACACATCACTCGAAAGAGAAATAACAACATATAAATATAACAAACATATAAACATAATAAACATAAATTTATTATTTTATATGATATAAAATAATAAATTTAGGCTCCCTAGGTCTACTCTACAGTCTACACAAATAAAGTGGAAAACAACTAAACAAACACCTCTACTTCAAGGTCAGATGACAACTGCCAGAAAATCTGCTAGTGGCCTAGTGTTGTTGAAAAAAAAATATTTTTTTCGTAGGCCACACTTTTTTGTAAATTTTCCTATGAGGCAGGACTTAGGGGACACCCTGTATAATTATATCAGAGAGAGAGACTTTGTCAATATTTGTTAACGTAACCCCATTACATGGAAGTCTCCCTACTCGGTGTCGTTCCCATTCCAGTCTTGTCCAAGAATGAGAAATTCAAGAGAGGTAATTCTCAAATCGAATCATTCTGAACGTAGATTCACTTTTAAGCTATTTTTTCAAAGAAAAGACCCCCCCTCGAATCTGTCTGTCTAATTGCAAAGCAACCTTTTTTTTTTTTAAATCTAGAATTCCTACTTCAAACATTCCTATTTTAGAACGGAATTGGAATTGGAATGGCGTCAAGCGGAAAGTAATCTGCTACCTGGGTTTATAAGCGAGATCAATTTGTATGCACAGATGAAGCTATACCTGCAGGAAATTACTACCTGCCAAAGTTTTCGGTTCAAGAAATTGGAAATTAGGTAATAATTTACTTTGCGACATAGTTGCCAGATACTGCCAAAAATTGTTTTTTTCACCCCAATCTCTCGATTTAATTTTTTAACTATATATATATATATATATATATATATATATTATATATAATATAATATATATTATATATATATATATATATACACAGGGTGGGCCAAAAGTCCGGATCCATAAGAAAATATTTATTTTAATACATAAATTACAACAAATGGTAAATACTTAAAATGAATATCAACTTTAACTCGTAAATGCGTATCCATGATACTGTACAGTAGTTCGTACTCCAGTATAAATACTTAAATACTTTTTTTATTTCAGCCCAGAAATGGCTTCGAATCTAACAACAGAAGACCGGGTAGAACTTGTGCTCATGTACGCAAGACAGGGCGCTACACACAGAGAAGTTGCTACCGAATTCAATAGAAATCATCCTGATAAGCATCCAGTAACACATGCGACTGTTGGCAAGTTGTTTAAACGTTTCAAAGAAACGGGAAGTGTACATGATCGACGGCGTTCTGGTCGTCCAAAAACTGCAACTGATGAAAATACCTCTGCAATGGTATGTAAAACTTTAACGAATAGTCCAGTAAAGTCAACAAGAAGATTATCAAATGAAACACGCATCTCGAGAACGTCAATTCGAAGAATTATTAAAAATCATAAATTCCATCCCTAAGTGTCTCGATGTCAGAGGCCGCCAATTTGAGCATTTGTTATGGCTGACCAATTTGAGCATTTGTTATAATTTGTTGTTTATACCGGAGTACGAACCACTGTAAAGTATCACGGATACGCATTTACGAGTTAAAGTTGATATTCATTTTAAGTATTTACCATTTGTTGTAATTTATGTATTAAAATAAATATTTTCCTATGGATCCAGACTTTTGGCCCACCCTGTATATATATAGGGACAGTATAGGGTGTTATCAAATTGTTTCATAAATTAGTACACATATTCAGGACATCAAAATGAACAAAAAAGGGATCACCTGAAGATCAGGGCCCCCAGCCTTCTTTAGTTAGGCTTATAAGGCTAACTAACGAAAATATCACGACTTAACCTAACCAACGGTTAGGTCAACTGTACGCCCTTGACGATTGGTTAGGTTAGGTTGTGATATTTTCGTTAGTTAGCCTTATAAAGCTAACTAAAGAAGGCTGGGGGCCCTGATCTTCAGGTGATCCCAAAAAAGTTCCGATAAACATAAATCCGCAATCGATTAGTTTCCGAGATACATTGCTTTTTTGCCGAGGATAATCCAATTAAAATGAAAGTCATTAAAATTTATCAAAATTCATTTACGGCAAATGCTCAAAATGGTTTCCCTGTATCAGAGTACATACGCGGGCGACATGGTCCCGCGTCGCTTGGCCACCCAGGTCTTCGAACCTAAATGCAATTGCCTTTTTCTTGTGGGGGTTATTTAAAAAATCTTGTTTATGCGTGAGAAGTTAATAACATTGATGAATTGCGGCAACGTGCTTAAGATTGTTCAGAAACAATACGCAACCATGTACAGTATGTGTTTTCGAACGTATGCGGCAAAATTTTCAACGACGCGTTGAAGCATGTACTCTGATGCAGGGAAACCATTTTGAGCATTTGCTGTAAATAAACTATGATAAACTTTAATGACTCGTTTTAATTGGCTCGTCGTTGGCAAAAGAGCAATGTATCGAAAACGAAGTGACTGTGGATTTATGTTCATCGGAACTCCTTTGTTCACTTGACGTCCTGAATATGTATACTAATTTATGAAACATAATTTTATAACACCTTGTGTGTGTATATATATATATATATATATATATATTGACAAAAAATATTTCCAAGGATTCTGGACTTTTGAAACACTGTATTTCAGTTTATATGCTATGGTAACACTTGTCGAACGCCTTGACAAAGTTTGTGTATATTAATTAGTGCTGTATCGGATGTCACATTTCAGACACCGGCGGATGCGGATGTTCCTGCATAAATTTGTCAGCTTGATAATATGATAGTTTAAATTCATACTTAATTTATTAATTGACTTTCGATTTTTGGTTAGTTATAAATATTAGATATTCCATAATATTAGATATAATTTTGTAATCATAATATTTTTACATACACACTTCTCTTTTTGGACGAGTTTTCGCCATACAACTGTGTGTTACCAGGATGCGGGACGGGGACCCAACTCGTCTCGCATCCCACCAACCACTTTCCCTCAACTACCACCCTTTGGAAAGTAGTGTGCTTATGACATTGTTATGTATTGTAGCATGAACAATTAATTATACAAATACACAACAGACATTGCCAGTTACATTAAAGATCAAATGAAGACTGCACAAGTTTCGATATTTGAACTGAAGGATATTTTAATTAAACTATTTCCCCCCAACATACTCTTTTCAACAATCGCCACCCCAATGTTGATCTTTTCCACTCTATCCCCCCCAAAGTTTGAACTCTGCAAATTAACGAAAATAAGATAAGAAAACAATAACAACAAATTTATTATTTATTGCAAACGTATAATAAATAGAGAACCATTATTTACATAGGATAAAATTTGAATGCCCGGTTAGGTCATCTGTACACCCTGTTAAATTATCTCCCCCCCCCCTAATATTGACCTTTTAAATTATCCCCCCCCCTAATATTGACCTTTTAAATTATCCCCCCCCCTTTCTGAACCGGAGGGAAATAGTTTAAAAGACCCGAACTGAATAAGGAGCAAATTGTGCTTCAAAAATAAATAGCAAATTAGTAAATAGTACACATCCGCATCCCGCGGATGAGGATGCGGATGTTCTACGGATGTGACCATATCACATAGTTTTCATTGTTTTCGAGTGCGTCAAAAATGTTATAGTGTTCTATTAGTTGTGATAGGCATGATATGCCTGACCGGAATCTGTGTTTATTAATTTTATCCGAGTTTCCAAAAACCCATAAATTTTTCTCCAATTATTCTTTCAAATAAATTTTAGAAGAGAGATGTAAGCGACACTTGCCTATAGTTTTTAGACTTGGATCAATCTCCTTTACATAGTAGAACTATGTTCGCTCTCTTCAGGATGCTCGGTATTTCTCCCGTGTCTAGTGATCATCTTCATATTTCAATATAAAGACACAACGATTTCATTCTTGATCAGTGTGGCATTCTATTTGCCTGGGCCTGCTGCCGAGTGTGCTTTTAGTTTCCCTATAGTAGTGGTGGCGAACCAATGGATGGCACGCGATCAAATTTGCTTGGCACGCCTAAGCAAAATGCAATAATGTTGCAATAATGAGTATAAAATAATAGACTTGATGTTTATAATTTGGTGTAATATATATAAACTTTGGTGGGCACGCGAATTTTTTTTTATGGTTTACACGATTTGTTTGGCACGCGACTGTAAAAAGGTTCGCCACCCCCTGCCCTATACCTTTGTGATATCATCTGTTGTGAAGTCGAAGTCCGTTATGCTTTCCCTTCATAATTCTTCTTCAAAGAACACGTTTGAATGCATATAATTATCAGTTTCAGGGATACTGAAAGATTATTCATACTGAGCTCTGTTTCAGATACTTCTTTTCAATCATTGGTAAATACATTTTCACTCTTCAAAAGTTCGATGATCGAGTGATTTTTAGCTTCCTCTTTGCAAAATTATAGAAGTATTTTGAATTAACCTTTATCGCTTCTATACCGTCATCTTCTTTCTCTGTATGGTTCTCAATTAGACCCTGTATGACGCAATCTATACTCTTCAGTTTACCATTTAATATTTTTCTGATGTTGTTGTCTTTGCAGTTTCTTAATTTTAGTCACTCTTTTTCTTTTACGGAACATTGACCTCTTTTGTCTCTCAAATCCTGCTTCTATTTCCTCTTTGTTGTTTTGGGGGGATACGTCTTTCCCCAATTTCTAGAGTCTTCTTTTCTTAGCTTATTAGCATCTCGTCCGTTGTCTTGTCTTTAAAGATGGATTCTCCGGTCTATTATTTCCATGCTGGATGTAACCTCCCAAATTTATAGCCTTGAAATGAAAATTAAAAATTTGGAATTTGCCTCTTTCTGTTGCGAGTGTTCCTCCCTTCCCTCTTGCTTTTATGTTGGTTGTTATTCATAATGTTATCCGATATTATCGTTGGGATATTTCATCAATTAGGTTCCTGTTCTTCGTGAATACGAAGTCTAGGTAGTTTGTGTTTTCTTATAGTTTCCGTTATTTCTTGTGTTGACATAAATTCATCAGCTAGAGCTAGCAGCATTTTTGCCTGCTCCTGATCTTCCCGTGTGCTTCCCTTGCCTTGGTTTATACATATATTCTTCCTATCCTTTTATATTTCATAAATGAGAAATTAAAATCGCCACAGAGGATAATAGTTGGAGTTGGGAAGTGTAGAGCTTTCATCCGGTTCCTGATATATATATATATATATATATATGAAAATTATTTCACGAAAGTAACACGTGAAAAGTATTTATGATGAATAAAACCACGAAGGAAAGGAAACACAGATGGTGCTCAAGCGCTTTCGTCTAATGATATCCTCAGGAACACTGAAGTACATAAAGAGTTACAACCTATATATAGGTTACAGAAAAAAAAAAAAAAAAAAATCTATATATATATAAATAATATATATATATTATATATATATATATATTATATATATATATAATAAACGGAAAAACAAAATTAAAGGATTGTGGAAGGGGGCACACAATTTATAAGGAAAAACTATCGATTTTAGCACAAGATTAAAAGAATTGTTTCCAACCAATGTTATAGATAAAAAAAAATATGTATATATATACAAATTTATACTGGAAATTATCGATTTTTAGCACAAGATTAAAGAATTGTTTCCAACCAATGTTATAGATAAAAAATAAATATATATACAAATTTATACTGGAAATCTGCCCGGGTTTTAGCACTCTGCCTATTTTTTGTATATAAAAATTGAAAAATAAAAGTTAGTGGCATACAAATTTACCAAAGATTAGCGTTCTACCTTTCTTATCTAAATCTGTTCTGAAGGAAATCAAAACAACAGGATCGAGTTGAAAAGACCTTTGCTTATGTTGAAGTTATTTGTTAGTTGGATAATGGCAGACTCAAGAATATTTCTATTAACAATGTTGCTAGAGTGAAATAAAACTGAAGCATTATTCCAATCAATACAGTGGGATAACTCTGACAAATGGACAAAAGGGCACTGGACAACTGTCCTGTTCTAACGGAATATTGATGCTGTTTTATACGTGTGTGCAAATCCTTTCCCGTCTGACCTATGTAAAAGGAATCACATTGTTTACAACCAATTTTATAGATAATGCCTGAATTATTGGTAGGGCTATTTTTACTGATATTTTTCACAATATTGTTATATGAAAAATACATTAATATCCAAAAGTTTAAATACATTAGCAATGCCTAAAAAGCCGGGAAAAATGGAAGTACTAAAATATTTTTTGACAAAGTACGAGTGTTATTATTGACGCGATAGAAAGTTCGTTTTGCCTTGTTGAGACAAGATTCCATAAACGCAGATGGATAACACAGATCACTTCCAATACCGTTGATTTTTTCTAATTCGGCATCGATGTATTCCGGACTGGCGATCCTAAGGGCGCGGAGAAATATTGAAGAAAAATGGCCTTCTTAGTGGGGGTGTCATGTCCCGAGTAAAAGTGTACGTAGGACAAATTGTTTGGTTTTTTCCGATAGATACTAAACTTAAAACCTGGGCTTTCCCTATGTACACGCACATCCAAAAATGGGATTGAATTGTCTTGTTCCACTTCCAAAGTAAACTTAATGGAGGGGACTTGATCATTTAACTGAAGGAGGAAGTTATCCAGGTCACGATTCATGGGCCAGATACACAAAATATCATCGACGTACCGCAACCAAGGGATGCCAACCCCCAGGATTCTCGGAATGTAAGTAATTTCGAAAAACTCCATATGAATATTGGAGAGGAGGGGCGACAAGGGGTTGCCCATGGCCATCCCAAAAACTTGTTGATAATACTCGTTATTGAAAGTGAATTTACAGTCTTTGATGCAAAGCTTAAGTTCCAAAACAATGTGTGAAGGTAGTGGCAGGTCATACTTATGTAATTCTTGGGAGAGAAAGTCAAGCATATCGTCAATCGGCACTTTTGTAAACAATGAACAAACATCAAAACTGATCAATCTATCGTTAGTTCAGTACGTGGAAACAATTCTTTTAATCTTGTGCTAAAAATCGATAATTGTTAAATTTTTTTTTTTTTTTTATACAAAAAGAGCAGTGTGCTAAAACCCGGGCAGATTTCCAGTATAAATTTGTATATATATTTATATATTTTTTTTATCTATAACATTGGTTGGAAACAATTCTTTTAATCTTGTGCTAAAAATCGATAGTTTCCTTATAAATTTGTGTGCCCCCTTCCACAATCCTTTAATTTTGTTTTCCCGTTTATTGTATATATATATATATAGATTTTTTTTTTTTTCTGTAACCTATATATAGGTTGTAACTCTTTATGTACTTCAGTGTTCATGAGGATGTCATTAGACGAAAGCGCTTGAGCACCATCTGTGTTTCCTTTCCTTCGTGGTTTTATTCATATACTGGTCAAAAAAAGAAACGCAATTTTTGAGATTTATTAATAAACATGAGGACTCAGTATATAATAAATGATTCTTTAACATAACAAACAGTCAATAACGCGTATGGCCACCCCTAGCCACAATGCAGGCTTGGAGTCTGGCCCTCATCGACCTCAACAGTCTCTGCAGGAAAGCAACAGGGATGGCCCTCCACTCTTCAATAATTGCATTGGTCAGTTCCCTGATGTTCTGCGGCTGATGCTGACGTCTGCGAACTCGCCGTTCAAGTTCATCCCATGCGTGCTCTATCGGTGACATGTCTGGCTGAAGGCTGGCCATGGTAAGGTCTGCACCTGTTGTCCCTGCAGGTACGCCTGCACTATCTTGGCTGCATGAGGTCTGGCATTGTCCTGTTGCAGGAGCACCAATTCTGGATGTTGCCTCATGAATGGAAGAACATGTGGGTGAAGAATCTCATCCCTGTAGCGCTGGTCAGTCAGAGCTGATAGGCCCACGATAGGTCACGGTGCTGATAGGCCCATTGCAGGCGTCGTTGCCTTCTTGCATCAGTGAGAAAAGGACCTCTGTAAGGCCTGCGGGATCGAGTCCTGCATTACGGAGTCGGTTTCTGACGGTCTGGTCACTAATTCTGTTGTTGTGGATACCAGGTGTCTCTCTGACTGTCTGACGAGCATTCCGCTGCCGATGACGCAGGTGCTGCAGTACAATGTGGCGATCCTGGCGTTGGGTCGTCACACGAGGTCGCCCACGTCTTGGCAGGTCCTGAACACTTCCTGTGGCATTGTACCGTCTAACAAGCCTAGAGATTGTGCTGGGATGCACATGCATTCGTTGTGCAACTTGGACAGCAGACATGCCTGCATCCAACATGCCCAAGGCACGACCTCTGTTGACCTCTGAGAGTCGTGGCATGCCTCAATCGCGGGAAAAAGTTTGGTTTTCTCAACGGGCAGTGTGTATTCTGTGAAGTCAAAGAAAAAATGCATGCCTTCATAAAGAATACATTCAATTTAATCTCTGTTTATTGTTTGTAACAAAATGGCGTCTTAGCCGGGATTAGTCAGGTTTAAAAACATGCACTAGTGGCTTTAAAAGATTTGAACAAACATTTAATCATAATCTTGAAACTGTGATAATACCACTAACAACTTAAATTTTACACCATATGCAAGCTAATTGCGTTTCTTTTTTTGACCAGTATATATATATATACCGTAAAATTCGGTGTACAAGTCGACGTGGTGTATAAGTCGACCCAAGATTTTGGTTAAGAAATTCGTGTTTCAAGATATATCCTTTGTATAAGTCGATCTCCCACTCCTCCACTAACCAACCAACAATTCATTCAAAAAATGTGGGATTAGTAATCAAATGGATGGGATGGAAGATGATTTGTTGTGGAGAGATAGTGATAACGAAGAAGATGCAGTAAACAATTTAAGCGATTCCAATTCAGATACATATGGCGACCTTGATCCTAATCCTAACTAAATTTTTAAAGTTTTTTATTGTCTTTTAACCTTTTAACTGTGTTTTTAAAAAATAAAATTTAATTCAATATCTGTATTTGAGCTCATCCTTGATCATGTGCACCAGTTTACCTCTCTTGGATTAAGGTTCTGATTTCATACTTGTTGTATAAGTCGACCCTAAAATTTAAAGATATTTTTTAAGGCTTTAAACATCGACTTGTACACCGAATTTTACGGTATATATATATATATATATATATATATATATATATATATATATAAACGGGTTTTCTACCAGAATTGGAAACGGGTCTGCGGGTCACGAGGTTGATCCACCTGACCCGGGAGCGGATCAAGGCGGGTGATTGGATGGGGCACAAATTTCCAGTCGAAATTTAAAAATTCGAATGTTTTTTTACGTGTTCATCAGGGGTGGATTGGTGGTAATCGAAGAAGGCTGATATTCCTGTACTCGGTAGAGTAGTTAGGTCTGTGTTCGTGATGCAGACATGCAGCAGCCAGTCAGAGGCATTTCTACTGGCACCGGAAGCAGTAGAATCATTGTGCATCGCTTTGGAGTATTACAAAAATTTCTAAATTACTTTTCACTAAAATAATCATTACTGTTTTATGAAATAGAAACTCGTATTAAGGTTTCTCGTTTTCAAGGATTTTCACTATCCCGATTTTCCGGCACAAAATCGGCCATCATCCCGGGATCCTGGGATTTCCCGGTTTATTATAAATACATATATTATCAAGAACAATTCATGCTAGATATCGCTCGTTCTTTAATTATTAAAAAATAATGATGATAAAGTCTTAAAACGTTTAAGCATTGGATAAATCTAGATTAGTTAGTTAATATTAAATATAAATATTTAACACAATAATGATAAATGTAATAAAGGATAGAGCCTAGGCCGAGTTTCAAACACTGCAGAAACATAAATACGATATATAGCTTAGGCGGCTATGCCTACAATGCTAATTTGCAGCTTTGCACTTCAACAAAAATGAATTACATTTTGTGGAATTTATACGAATACAACACTACTCATATACTTCTAATAACTTTTTGTACAAAAAAACAACAGCGAAAGGTGTGCCACTGAATTGAAAATAATAACCGAAAATAAAATCCATTGAAACACAAATGTTCGATTCAGGGAAATTAAATGACTGGCTTTCAGTCCGAGTCACTGAAAGCCAATCATCAAAAATATTACATATTACACACTCGCAACATCATACAGGGAATATTACAGGCACTATTCGAGTTATGATTTGTGCTATTAACCCCTATTATAAATTTGTCATCAAAGTCTTTGTATTTTCGGACCTTTTCCAGTTTGTGTACTGTTTTTCATATAATTTATTTTTGAGAATATTTTTGTTAAAACTAACAAAAATATCACGACTTAACCTAACCAATTATCAAGAGCGTACAGTTGATCTATTAGTAAATAGTAAATACTATTCCAGAAACAAACAATGTTATAATTAATAATAGATCAACTGTACGCCCTTGATAATTGGTTAGGTTAAGTCGTGATATTTTCGTTAGTTTTAACAAAAATATTCTCAAAAATAAATTATATGAAAAACGGTACACAAACTGGAAAAGGTCCGTATTTTCTAGATACAGTAGTAAATTAACGTAAAACTATTTGAAATAACGTTTTTAGAATACGTTGTAAAACCCGGGAAATCCCGGGATTTGGTGAGCTTGTCCGGGATTTAATGCGTGAATCAGCTTGCATTTTGTATCAAAATAAAGATTTAGTATTTTAAAACAAAGTTTACTTTGTGATGTATTTTCAAAAACGTTTTGTTCAATTATTGTTTAGGTCAGCAGGTTTGCCGGGTCAGTGGGTCACGGGTCAAGGTTAGTGACCCTTTCCAACTCTGTTTTCTGCTCGTTTTTTTAATTTTAGCTGTAAAACTAACATTACACGAGTTTTTCATTATTAAAAATAAATGGTTTGTCGAATTTTACATATTTCTGTCATTTCCGCTGGAAAAATAAGCTATTTTCCATGTAGGCTTTTTTTTTTTTTTACCAGGTTGACAAACACCGCCCGTGAGGGGATACCTAATTACAGTACCTTCAACCCTTCTACTTAATAAATAAATATAAATAAATAAATAAAATATATACAGGGTGTCCCGTCCATATTAAGTATTGTGTGTTGTTCCACCTGCAACAAAAAAAAAAGGTCCCAAAACAAGACATCAATTTGAACATTTGTTTTAGTTCTAATGTATTACTTTTGTAAATTTAATTTAAAATAAACTTTCTTATGAGACCGGACTTATGGGACACCCTGTATAAATGGTTGTTTACATTTTAAAACTGTCTAAATTTAGAACATTTCCGCATGATGATCAATATTCATCGTTAACAGTGTATATTCAACGCTCAAACTTTATTTGAGTCTAGCAAGATCCTCTTGTGAAATGAATCCAATAACCTCTGATTCTCTGACGTAGTTAGTTAATTAATTAATTAGGATATTAATCTTTATTATTATTATCGATATAAAACAAATACAAAGTCATTATTGAAGATTTGATACCAATACAGTACAAAGAAATCAATATTAGACACGAGAGATAAGGGATGTTTGAGTTTGCCATGATACAAAATTGTTTTAACATAACCCCATAGATAAAAGTCCAAAGGGTTTAATTTGGGGTGATCGAGGTGGCTTATCGAGCGCTGAAACACATCAACACGAATAGGATTCACCAAATGTTAACGTTTGGTGTGCTTTGTCCAGTGGTGGGCACCGTTAACCAAAACGTTAACTTCGTTAACCGTTAATCCGTTAATTCGTTAAACATGTAACGGAAGTTACCGATAAACAGTTAACGTTAACTTTTATTATAAAAAAAATGAAAAACACAATATACTGTATATATAATTTAATTTTCCCTCTTCTTCTCGTTCTCTATTTTGTCCATGAGATGCATGTTGCCCTTCATGAAAATTAGCATATCAAAGTTTTCATCAGACAGGGATGATCTCTTGGCCCTCAGGATGTCCTTGCCCATAGAGAACAAACGCTCCACTGCAGCACTGGAGGGGATGGCAGAGATACTAAAGAGTAAACAGCCTCTGGCGCCACACGCTCACATTTACTTCTCAACGCCATCTATTATCTCATAAAGAAACTAATTCACATTGGGACTTGAAAGTACCGGCAGGATCAACCGGGTAGAAAAATAATTATGGAGATTTTAAAGATGTGGTACCTAGAAGTACCGCCAGGACATAAAGGGTTAAGGTGAAAACGCTCCATTGTAAGACATCAATTGACTTAATTTATGTCATCAAAGTGACATGAGAATTGAAATCTTACCTGATCAGTTTTATGGTTCTTGAAATGTATCAAGGAGACTACTAATAAGGTACTCACAGACATATTATAAATATACATGACTTACTTGACAACGATTATTTTTAAATATTCACTAGCACAAACATGTTGCGCAAGAGACAGACTGCAAATGAAACGAATGTAGTTATTTGTTGTAATTGTTACATATATATTATTGAAAGTGCCTTAAAATGCTCGTGATATTTCTTGAAAGTTGAAACATTCAACTCAAATGGCAAATTTTCCGCCTGATTTTACAGTCGACCATGTTTTGCTCAAACCAATGCCATAAATAACTACCATATTTGGTAAGACAAATTGTGGCGACGGAAACAAATATATCGCCTGATTTTGCACTGCGGAAATGGAAATTCGTTCATCACTATTAACAGTGGCGGATTAATTGCGCACCTGCTCAGCACTGAAAATAATAGAAACTTTTAAACGTTTATTTATGAATTTTTTGGGTTAACGGACTTGAGTTAACGGAAGTTAAATGTAACGGAAGTTAATTAGTCCGATAATGATTTTCAAATTTAACTTAAAAGTTAAATCGTTAACGAAAAAGTTAACTTCGTTAATTAACGATTAACGGATTAACGGTTTGTGCCCAGCTTTGGCTTTGTCACGGAACTACATCATCGATCCTTTTTCTTTGACGATCTTACGTGACTGGAGCGAACTCTACTTGACACGTTACATACCTTTTTTCTTCCCAACAAAATACTGTTGAAGTTGTCATGAGGATTGTAATCTATCAACAAGATGGAGTAACTTACCATTATGCCGTTGCTATTTGCAGCGTTCTGGGCGCAACCTTTCCTCAATGGTGGATAGGCCTTGGTGGACCAAGAATATGACCACCTGAATCGCCTAATTAACCTTTTGGGGTTACTCTTTTTATCTATGGAGTACGTTAAACCATTTGTGTATTGCGACAAACCCAGTCTAGCAGAACTCCGTTAAAAAACAAAGGTCACTGGATCCATTCTACAAGAGCATCTTGCTAATGCCCAAACGGAGTTCGAGCGTCGAATAAGCACTTAAGCATTGTAGCGACAAATGATGGTCATCTTGTGAACGTATTCTGACTTGGGCAGTTTGGAAATGCAAACAACCATGTATATTTCATACATATTGATTAATAAGAAAAATTATCAATTATTTTTGCACCATTAATTCTTGGACACCCTGTATATTCAACAGTAATAGTTAATATGATCCTAAGATATGTCAGAAGAAGGCTTTTTACATTATTTGATCACTTTTAGGTTTATATTTTAAATAAAATTACTTTTAACCAACATTTAAAGGAAAAATCGGGATCAATGGTTTTTACTAAAAAAAAACCGACCCCCTCCCCCGCAAACACGTCGAATTATGTATATATAACTCTAAGTTGGCCCGTTTGCGGCGGTACTTCGTACCGTGACTTGTTTTTCTGAGCTGTAAGAATCGAAAGCATTACAACACTTTTAGGCTAATCGTAATCGATAATATAATCAATGTTTTAAGCATAGCAAATACGCTACTATAAATTTTGATCCTTCATATCATGAAAAGATGGATTATAAAAAAAAACACCAAGATTTCGAGAGAAATCAAATGCAGCGAATAGTTTCAAGCAATTTAATATTATTTTCCTTTGCTCTCAAACTTTTTAAGTGAAAATCCATACCGGCACTTTTTCACCCCACTTCGAGCAACTGCAATATGGGAAATTCCAATATACCGTTCATTTTATTTTCTCCAAACACCATTTCTTTACTTAATCCTACACGCTTTTCTCTAAATCCACAAAACACACTCACTTTCTCTGATTTTCTTTTCACCCACTTTATCTCGCCCAAACAGCTGATCAATATACTATTTTCTAACCTCTTCTGCATAAGTATATGTACATGTTTTTAAAAGGGGAAAAAAACTTCTCCAATAGCTTTGTAAGCGTACAGAAAATGATTATTTCAGTAACGTTACGAGACTATATTGGGAAGTGTCGATGCTCTGATACAATATTATAAGGTTCTTTTCTGGGTTCTCTCTGCGTGACGAACCATGTTTTAAGCGTGGTCATTTGTTGTTGTTGTTGTTTAGCCGATCAGCCCACCCTGATCGAGCAAGCCGACGGCACGCAGGTAACCGATCGCCCTCTTCGGAGTGGACCAGAGGTTCAGCGCACTAGTGATGTTGTGTTGTGTTCGTTGTTGTGCTAGAGCGGTACAGTCTGTCATAATGTGTTCAATTGTTTGTGGTGTGTCGTGGCTCAGGTGGCAGGTGTCGCCTATGGAGTTGTCTAGTCTGTATTTATATGTTAGTAAGTTGGGGTGATGTCCACATCGGAATCGTGCTAAGTTAACTCGATCCGATCTGCTCATGCTGATCTCTGACCTGTTAATGGGTGGCGGCTTCGCACCTAGGACCGCATTCGGACCGAGTCGTGTCAGTGCTTTGTGGGTTAGGTGTGTGTGTGTATGTGTTTTCTGTACTGTGTGATGTCTGTGGGGCGTGGTATGGAATGGAGTATTTGGTTATAATGTCTCTCTGGTGTTACCTTAATGGTGCGAGGTGTCGGTGAGTGATTGTACATGTAGTGGCAAGGGTGTTGTGGGTTAGTTGTCGCTGCTGCCATGAATTGTGTTCCCCTCATGTCTAAATGTTCCCTAACTTTCAGTATTTTTGTTTCTGTGTGCAGGTGTTCTATTGATGTTGTTTGAGTGCATCCTGTAATGATACGAAGTGCGTTGTTTTGTATTGTCTGTAAGGTGTTTATGTGTGTGTTTGAGATAATGGGTGCCCAGCATGGGCTAGCATAGTCCATAACTGAGCGAATATATTGTTTGTATATGAGTGATGTTGTTTCCTGCTGGTGTCCAAAGTTTGTGCCTGTTAGTACCCTAAGCGTGTTAAGTCTTGACGTACATTTGTTTTTAATATCTTGAATGTGGTTTGCAAAAGATAATGATGTGTTGTATGTGACCCCAAGTATTTTGGTCCTGTGAGTGTGTGGAATGTTGATGATGTTTAGTGTAAGCTGTGGAATTACCTGGTGTTCTTTTGTGTTGCTTGTAAGCAAGGTGATGGTTGATTTTGTGGGCGCTACTTTGAGTCTATTGTGTGTGAGCCAGTCTCGTATACTGTTTATGTATGTTTGTAGGTTATTTGTAGCGGTGTCGATGTTGTTGTGGGTGGATGTTAGAGTGATGTCATCTGCATATGATGATAATGTAAGCTTGTTATCTATGGGTGTTGGAATGTCATGCATGTATAAGTTGAAGAGTGTTGGTGAGAGAACAGAACCTTGAGGGACCTCGTTCGGAAAAAGCTTGTTTTTGGATGACTTGCCATTAAATGTGACATGTATCTTCCTGAAAGATAGTTGCTCAGCCACCTTTTGGTGTTATTGTGCATGTTTGTGTTGAGTATTTTGTTTATGAGAGGGAAGCGTGGGATAGCATCAAATGCTTTACTAATGTCTATTGTTGCTAATAGTGTACGTTGAGCTGGTCGTCTGGAGTTGATGCCATCTATGATGTGCTGCGTGAGGTTAGTGAGTAATGTCGTGGTTGAGTGGTGAGGTCTGAATCCATGTTGAGTAGGCGATAGTGGAATGTGTGGGTTGGTGATTTGTAAGATTAGTCTTTCTGTTACTTTGGAAGGTGTGCATAGTAAAGTAATGGGTCTATAGGAAGCTGTTTCTGTTGGATTTTTGTTTGGTTTGAGTAGTGTAATAATTTTACCTTGTTTCCATATGTCAGGAATAATACAGTGTTGGTATGAATATGTGCTGATATTTGTGAGAGCTAGTATTCCTTATGGGCCCAAGTGTTTAAGGTGTATGTTAGATATGTTGTCTGGTCCAGTAGCCTTCGAATTCTTAATGTTTTTGATGATCTTGGTGGTCTGGTCTGTATTGAAGGGTGTAATGGTTGTGTCGAGTCTGTAGGTTTTCTTGTGTCTGGCTGTTTGTCTGTCTGCATGTTTCTGGTTGTTGTCGCTGTTTAAGTGACTTATCTTTGCGTAGTGATTAACTAGAATGTTAGCTTGTTGTGTGTATGTTGGGATATTATTTTGGCTGCGACAGATAGCTGCGTGTGAGGTGTGAATGCCGCTGTTAGAGTGGGTAATGCCGTTTATAGTCTTGTATAGCCTGATGTATCTGTGGAGTGGTTTAATGTTGTTATGAATTCCCTGAATGTTTCTGTTTGTTTTTCTTTGAGTTTGTTGTTTATTTCTGTGTTGAGCTGTTGTATCTGCTGTTTTATGGCTTTTGTGTGTGGGGTTTGTGTGTTATATTTGAGGTTGTTACGTTGCCTTATAAGGTGGGCTATTTCTCTAGTGTAATTTGGGTTGTATTTCCTAATGTTGCCCTTCGGTATGTATTTGTTTGCATTATTGATGATCTGATTAAATGTCTTGAGTGTTGTATTGATGTTTATGATGGGTGTGCTGTTTAATGTGGTGAATTGTTCCTCAGTCTGTATTTTGAACTTTTCCCAATCAGCTTTCTTGTAATTTCTGTAAGTGTGCCTAAGGCTGTTGGAGCAGAGTGTAGAATGTGTTGTAATGATGATGGGCAGGTGGTCTGATGACAGTTGTTTTTCTGTTCTCCATTGTGTACGTGTTGCTAGTGAGGGGGAACAGAACGTTATGTCTGGGGAGGAGTTTGAGTATCCTGCTTGATGTGGTATGTGTGTATGTTCTTCTGTATTGTTAAGAATGAAGAGGCTGTTTAGTTGTGTGGCTATGTTGGCGCCTCTGGTGTTGCTTTGGTTGTGCAGGTACCAACTAGTGTCTTTGGCGTTGAAGTCTCCTCCTAAGATGACATTAGTGAGAGAGGCCAGATTGTGTAACTGTGGATTGTAATTGGCTGGCACCTGAGGTGAACTATCTGGTGGGATGTAAATGTTGATTAGTGTGGTGTTGTGTTTTGCGCGTTTTAATGTTAACTGCCTGTAGTTCTATCGTGTTATCTGCTTGGATTGTGTTTGTAATGTTTTGGGTAGCATCAGTGTAGCTAATGCTTTTACGTATGTAAGTGATGAGTCTACCCCCAGTACGATCTTGACGGATCGCCGTGAAGTCAGGGATGTTGGGTGTTTTGTGTGTGCGTTTTAGTTTTGTTTCTTGTATAAGTGCTATGTGAATGTTTTGTTTGTGTACGAATTCCCTAAGCTGCATGATTTTGTTTGTGAGGCCATCTACGTTGTACTGTAATATGTTAATATACTTTTGTATGTGTCTCATGGTGCTATTGTGTCTATGTCTTTGTGTATGGTGACATGTGTAAGTTGTAGTGGGGCCTGGATTAGTCTTAATGTCGCCAGAGAGTAAGAGTAGTTTGGGGAGCATGCAATTGCTCCCTGTAATTGAAAAAATAGCACGCTGAGAATAGGTCCGGCCCCGGGAGCCGATCGGCACTCTGACCGTGCCACGCAACAGGCCGTCGACTGCCAGTCTGGCCAACTGTAGACAGCCCGCTGCACGGAGACTTGAGGAAGTTTGGCCACCAGCGCGTTGATGTTTTGGTTTGACGTCGCCTCTTCTTTGCGTTGACGTGTCCCGCGCTGGAGGATGCAGCCACTGTTAGAAGCTTCCTCGTCAGCTGCTAACACTTTTTTCAGGTTGTTCTAGCTACCTGTTCAGAGGTTTTTTATAAACAAATCTCAGTTTTCTGCTCAGAACGGCTCTTTCTAATTTTAAAATTGATTAGTCAAGGAAGGAAGATGTTGACTTCTATTTTGCGGCAACAGTTGATGATATTTATGTTACTTTACTGATTAATGAAAATGATTAGGCTCTTCAAGTTACAGTATAAAAGATTTCTTTCATAATTATGTTTCGGATTATGTTTTCAGTTGTGTTCTGACAGTAGAAAACACAAGCGGTAGCTCGCTATCGCTCACTCACGTGGTCATTTGTTTATAGCAGTGGTGTCCAACATACGACCCGCGGCCCGGATGTAACCCAACAAGAAATTTTTCTGGCCCGGTTAAAAAATTTATTATAAATTTATTACTTTTTCTTTGTAAAAGGAAATCGTAGATTTTGGACTGTACAACAATCTCTCTCTCTCTCTACTGGTGATAACTTGGTTGCTGAAAAAATTGATAAGTACAGTAAAGCCCATGAATACCGGACGCTTCGAATAAGATTTTCAATTTTGTCCCGTGGTGCTGGCGGTGAGAAGGAAGCCGCGTGCTGATTGGCTTGTCAAAAGAAACTGCATTCAACAACGCCCCAACCCTTCCCTCGGTAGACATCCTATTATCCAGTGATGGGCAAATTCGGTGTAAGTTTCGACCTCTAAACATCACTTTAGTGCTGCAGCCTATGCACCAGGGCATCATCATAACCTGCAAGATATACTACAGGCGCCACATGTTGGACGACTGTTTTGTTGTGGAGCTGCTGTTACAGAGAGAAAAGGATACACGAGGCAAGAGGAGAATAACATCAACTTATAACGTTGCTTTAGTATTGCCTTATTTATTTGTTTTTCTTACAGTAAGTATTGCGTGTGAAACTAGTGTACAATATTTTGCAATATTTACTTACTGTAGTTGTGTTTTCAAGTTTGAAGGTTTTTTTTTTTTTTTGGCGAAGGGCCAGAGAGCGAAAAATCTCTTCCCAACAGCGGACAGCTTCTGCACGCATTAATCCGTCCAGTATTCAGAGGTTTCACTGTACTGACTTCTTATCTCCGGTCCGCTAATACGGTACACGTGAAGTATGTGCACCTCAATTCAATTAAGTTGGGCACCACTAGTCTATCACTATAAAAGTTTTAATTGTCTGGAGCGGAGCTATACCCATGGATCGACACTCTTAAAAACTTAATCTAACCCACAATATATTTGTCGATAGAATGTCAAGTCGATGAAATGTAGTAAACACGAGTCGTGCGTATAGTTGAATTGTACACGAAGTTTAAGTTACAGACTGTACAATGTAAAGATGGGGTTGTTTAACCACCTCCGAAACTTCTAAGGTCATATGACGGACTAGACACAGTTTTACGTAGGATCCGAACCACGGGTCGCTGCGTAATCTAGAAGCAAAGGATACACTCGTCCAACTATACCCAGACCCAAGGTCTCATAACTTCGCTGATTGGTAGGAAGCGGTGTTAGACACTGGCCACGACGTAGCCTCATCCATATGAAACACTGTATCTCCCTGTTATAGCGCGTATACCAATATTTACAACATTTTCTATCTCGCACAATTCTTCCCCTTGCACAAGCCTGTTGGCATTCCTGTTTTCCTTTAAAGTATCATTCAAACCAGCGTCACCCGCTAGGGTAGCCTAGTGGTGGTGGGGGAGGGGGCATTATTCTGAAGTTCTTGGGATCGAGTCCTGTCTCGGATTTCAGATTTCAGCGATAAAGGTGCCTCTGGCTCTTTGGTGGGATAGTGGTCCGGACCCCTCCTTTTATGATCTTAGATGCTACGGAGGAGGTTAAACCCTCAAAAATGTTGTTATAGCATCGTATACTGTACTTTTCTCATCTCAAATGAACAAGTAACTTCCTTCACATATATACTACAAATCCCATGGGCGGATCCAGAGGGGGGGCATAGGGGGCACGTGCCCCCCTAGGCTAGATCCCCAATGAATGGAACTTGTGAATGTTTTGTTCGACAATTGACACCCAGATCATGATAATTAGGTCTACTCTATATAATATTACATTACTTGTGAAATGTGTGTTATAATACAGTATAATTAAAACAAAATACATGATTACTGATCATGTATTTTATGTTCATTTATATTGTATTATAACTGTAGTATACTGTAAATATTACAGTAAGTATTGCATTATACTGTATTACCAAAGCTGGGCACAAACCGTTAATCCGTTAATCGCTAATTAACGAAGTTAACTTTTTCGTTAACGATTTAACTTTTAAGTTAACTTTGAAAATCATTATCGGACTAATTAACTTCCGTTACATTTAACTTCCGTTAACTCAAGTCCGTTAACCCAAAAAATTCATAAATAAACGTTTAAAAGTTTCTATTATTTTTAGTGCTGAGCAGGTGCGCAATTAATCCGCCACTGTTAATAGTGATGAACGAATTTCCATTTCCGCAGTGCAAAATCAGGCGATATATTTGTTTCCGTCGCCACAATTTGTGTCTTACCAAATATGGTAGTTATTTATGGCATTGGTTTGAGCAAAACATGGTCGACTGTAAAATCAGGCGGAAAGATTTGCCATTTGAGTTGAATGTTTCAACTTCTTTCAAGAAATATCACGAGCATTTTAAGGCACTTTCAATAATATATATGTAACAATTACAACAAATAACTACATTCGTTTCATTTGCAGTTTGTCTCTTGCGCAACATGTTTGTGCTAGTGAATATTTAAAAATAATCGTTGTCAAGTAAGTCATGTATATTTATAATATGTCTGTGAGTACCTTATTAGTAGTCTCCTTGATACATTTCAAGAACCATAAAAATGATCAGGTAAGATTTCAATTCTCATGTCACTTTGATGACATAAATTAAGTCAATTGATGTCTTACAATGGGAGCGTTTTCACCTTAACCCTTTATGTCCTGGCGGTACTTCTAGGTACCACATCCAACGAAGTGGGCAGCAACAGTGGAGGCAGCAACAACGAGGAGGAGGAGGAGGATGACTTCTTCAGTGCTGTCATCCAGACAAAAGAGAGCAGCAGAAGCCACAGGTCACTCAAGGGCAAGGCCCAGAACTTGGTCAAGACCTGGCTGGAGACCAACTCCAAGGACTTGCTGACAGATGCTGCCTTCTTGGGTGAGCAAGTGTTGGTGGACTTGTTCATCAAGTTCAACACAGCCATCCCCTCCAGTGCTGCAGTGGAGCGTTTGTTCTCTATGGGCAAGGACATCCTGAGGGCCAAGAGATCATCCCTGTCTGGTGAAAACTTTGATATGCTAATTTTCATGAAGGGCAACATGCATCTCATGGACAAAATGGAGAACGAGAAGAAAAGGGAAAATTAAATTATATATATATTGTGTTTTTCATTTTTTTTATAATAAAAGTTAACGTTAACGGTTTATCGGTAACTTCCGTTACATGTTTAACGGATTAACGGTTAACGAAGTTAACTTTTTGGTTAACGGATTAGCGGTTAACGAAGTTAACTTTTTGGTTAACGGTGCCCACCACTGTGTATTACATGCTTATCACAACTGAAATGCACAGAATAAATTTTTCATTTTTAGTAATCATAATTTTTTTCATGTTTTCTTTATTATGTCTTTACAAAAAATGCTTCTTTGTCAATGCAACTATCACAACCACACCTTTGAAGACTAAGGCCTATGTATGCATTGTAATATAATATAAATGTGGATCATCCCCTCAAGTGAGGGAGTGCGAGACTTTGATACCTTTCAGCTCACGCGCAGGAACATCAAGCCTGTTTCATGTTGCTACCTCACAGTATGGTGGGTGAAGTGTATGGTATATAAAAAAAAAAGGTGGATCAAATAAAATACTCGACAATGTCTGTTTAGTGCCCCCCTTAGACTACCCTCCCTGGATCCGCCCCTGAATCCTACCTACAGTATATCTTGTCAGGCCACGCTTACACAAAATTTCATACATTTCATAAATTTATAAAAATACCACAGCCATCAAAATTTTGACCTTCACATCCTAAATCAGTGAGCCCAAATTTGTGAAGCTGCACCCAAAATAAAGTGGTTCGTGGGTTTAAAGTAGTCTACGTGTTAAGGTCTCACTGGCTTAAAAATTTCTGTTCAAAATAGTTTGCATGCATTTTTTTATGCAGGAATGGGGGAGGGGCAAAGGCGAACTCCTGCAAAAATGTCCACTCGAGAGAAGGAGAAAAAGAGCGTCGAAATTAAGAACAAAAACGATAGCATTTTGTCTTTATTTTGAAAAGATTGTGTAGTGTGTAAGACTAGTAAGGAATAGAGGGAGAAGTGTGTGTTTGAGAGCATGCTGGACTGCTCACAGCATAGATGAGACACCGAAAAGGATCAGCTAAGGAAGACAGTGACAGGATAAACGCAAGTTCCAGCACTCCCTATCTCCCGCCTAAAGTTTCCCCTGGAATACTTCCTAGGTCGATCGGTGTCTGCAATCTTCTTTCATTTACATGTCATAATGGAGGCGTGGACCAACTAGATATACGTAATCTTTGTACACTATTTAATATGATAACCACTTAGTAAACATGACTCAGAAAACAAAACTATAATTTAACAGCAGAGAACTCAAAGTTAATTTGCGAGAGAATTTAAATGGCTTCTGAATTTCTTTTTACATATGTAGGTAGGTAGGTAGGTAGGTAGGCGTAGGCCTGTCCATTGTCCAAGCACAATGTCGTTCGCTTTCGTTCGAAAAGTGATCGAAAGTCTAGAATTTATGACTTTTTGTCCAAATTCTACCCCAAAAGCTGACCACAACGTTAAATAATTCATGAAATGTCTAAATAGTGAATGAACTTCAAGACTATATTCGTGCCAAACAATATGGCGGATATGAACAAAAAGTCACGTGATCTTGTGACGTAATAAAACTTCTTTTCCTGCGCGCTCCTGGCAAGAAAGTCTTTCTTCAGCCATTACGGTACAGTGCTAGAAAGTATCTTTTCAGCCATGACAGCACTAGAAAGTCTCTCTTCGGATATTACAGTACAAGAAAGTCTCGCTTCGACCATTAGTCTTTAGTGATTCGAACATTTTCAGGCAAACGAAACCATTTTTTTACCACATACAAAACAGATACGCTGAAAAAAACCTATTAATTTCATCAGTACTACATACTCAGTGGAAGCCTTATCAGAATGAAGAAACATACAAATAATGCAATCATATCTGTATTTTTATGGCAATGAAAAAACATCAATGCACAATGAGTTAAATTTATAATGAAATTAGAATACAGTAACCTTTGGTAACATTTGGTTTGCTTCCGCCCGAATTGTTCATTCTCAGGAAGGTCAAGCTTTCACTCCACCTTAGACCTACAGTTTAGCGTGGAATCTGAACCACGCCCAACAGCAGCCCAGCGTCTTAACCACTAGGCCATCCAGGCTACCCATTTATCTACCAACCACTTTCTTTATTGTGTAGAAGGATGACAGCTGGGTTTTGGTGAGCGCCGCCTGCCGTCACTGGGTCTCGATCCCGGAGCGATAGATTCGTAGTCAGCGACACCACTACACCACCGAGGCGCTTGTGTAAATGTAAAAGTATGTATAAATATTCAGAAATAATAATAATAATAATAAATTATTATTATTATTATTATTATAGTGTGCCTATAGCACCGGTATCGGGAATATTTTATACGGTATACTAATCAATTTGATCTTCAAACTGGCACAAAATCAAGAGAGATCAGAAGTATACGTTAATACTCCAATAAAATTCATAATTCCATTATATTCAAGTCCACATATTCAGCTTGGATTCGTGCCCGTCTATCTGTCTACAAGGATAAAAAGATGACACACAGACACAGATAAAGAAAAAAACCTTGTTTCTCCCGTGTTCAATATGACAAATTATATTTGAGTTTTATGGATTCACCACTTTTATGACCCTAAACTGAGATTTTATCTTCCCTTCTGTAGGACCATAAAAATTGAATTATTCGCAGGGCAAAAGTCGAAAGCTTTTATGATTTGCAGAAAAACACGTTTTAGTTCGCATTTATAAACAGTTGTTTACAAATTATCGCAAATGCAAGCAAGAAATAGTTTTCAAATGGTATACTTTTCATAAAATTATGACTTTATCAAAAATACCTCGTTTACTCGGACCAAAAATAGAGAAAATTACAGCCAAACGCATAGTTAACTTTAGCAACCAAGAATCCAAATGGCTGAGCCAACCATACGATTATTACACTATAACCATACTTATTTTTCTGGTAATACATTTAACTACATCGCTAACATTTCACCACGTATGAGGTTCTTGTAAATAAGTATATTATCAAGTGTACCAAAGCCATTCATCAAAGAACGCATCTATACCTATATACTTTATGCTAATTAAGCTGAACTTACCTTAGCTCTTCCCGAAATCCCTTTAACTTTCTCACAGTTGAATCCAATCGTTGGAACAGTGTTCAGATATTGGTCAAATTTTAATCTGAACAAAGCTGTAGATTTGCCTGCTGAATCAAGGCCTAACATGACAATATGAAGAGTTCCTTGGGTCAAGTGAAGGGCGTCTAAGATACTACTGGATCCCGTTCCGCTGGCACCATTGGATTTACCCATATTAGCCCCCATATTTGATAGGTCCTTTAGGGGGGTATTAGTTTATATTAGGCCTATAATAAGTATATAGGCAGCTTCCAGTAAAAATTATTTTCCCTTGTGAATATTTAGGGACATTCCTGTGCTATACTTGAAAATTATCATTTTTTTTTTAACCAAACTAATATTTTACTTAGAGCTAATAATAACTAACAACTTAGTAAAACTAGTGGTTATAGAACTGTATATCAACAGAATTTTTTTCAAGATCTAGGCCTAATTTACAGTGAACCATGTTATTCATACATGTTCATGTCTTCATATAGGCCTATACACAAACATCAGGTTTCTGTAATGAAAATATGCAAGATATTAGTTGAACGTATGACTAATATGGGAAATGTAGTAATATTTCGAAAAAAGTTCGCCTAAACTCAAATTTCTTAATTAAAACCATAAAAAATTACCAATCACTATATAATGATTGGGTTTTTGTTTTTTGACTTTTTATTAGTCTCCAAAACGAATAAAATAGAGAGAAAATAAGAATATTACCAATTAGTAATTTCTTATGCCTTTTAAAAATGTTTGTTTTTATACGAACTTTTTTCCGGAACTATACATAAAATTCGTCAGTAAAAATTGATACCAAACATTTACACTCTTTGTCACTCCACGCCTAGGCCTATTTGTAGTTCATACGAAAATTAAGATGTTCCAAATGCGTACGACTTACAATACCGTACATCTCAGAGGGGACCTACAAATTGCTGACCAAACAAGAAAATTTAAGAAATATGTAATGTATATAGACCCCAATCAACCATTTAATTAAACTTGGCTACGTCACACCACGTTGTTGCACCACTTCCCGTAAGATCAACTAAATTGAGCGACGGTAGTTATGGATGTCATGGGTAGTCAAGCCGTGTATCCCTTCTGTCATCTAACTTCCTGACCCTGACTGTCAGCAAGTAAAGAGGCTTGATTATGTGGTGCACAAAAACATGAACGAATCTTCACCTTTAAAATTTCCTCAACCATTTTACTTTTTGATGATGATAAAAAAAAAAAAATGCTCCTCTTTGTCCTGTAAACAAAGAGGGGCTCCATAATTCTTTTCTCTTATGTCAGATACTAAAAATAAAAGCACGAGATCTAATTAACTTTTTACTATCTTATCTGCGTGTGTGTGTGTGTGTGTGTGTGTGTGTGTGAAAGATAAATATATCAATTCATAATCGAACACAGATAGCTTAATATCCTTATCAGTTTGACGTATCTGAATGACTTCTGAACATTTAACATTTAAAAAAAAAATGTGAAATACCGAACTTCTTTCAGGAATGGCTAAATGTGATTTATTATCTATTATTTCTGGGACGATAGACTGATAACAGCATCGCGAAAAAGGCTTTTCAACCAATCGATCATATGTGAAGATTAGCGTCGAAAACCTGAATTCTTAATTTGTATGTTTTTGTGTGTTACGATATAATAATAATATTCAGTAAGATATAACTTCCTCCCCACTTAAAAGTGAGAATTCTTATCGCGGATTAAGCATAAATCTTTATCAACAGAAAACCCTGTTATCTGCAATAGTGAATAATACCTTAAACTTGTTACAGTAATCTTATCAGTGAATGATTCTATTTCAGTGGTACAAATAACACCTGCGAAAAAGTTTTATATATATATATATATATATATACAGGGTGTCCCGTAAGTCTGGACCCATAGGGAAAAATAATAAAATTACAAAATAGTCCAAAAATTTATTACATAATCTGTTCAAAGTGTCCGCTGTTGTGTCGCACACATAGTTGAAGACGCAATCTCCACTGCGACAGCACTTTCTGAATCACAGTCGCAGAAATTTCTTGACACGCCTCCACAATGCGTGCTTTAAGGTGGAAAATGTTCTGAAGTTTGACCTCGTACACTTTGGCTTTCAAGTGGCCCCACAAATAAAACTCCAGCGGAGTAAGATCATAATAAAAAAATAATAAAAATAATAATAAAAATAATAAAAATATATTATAAATAAATTTTTGGACTATTTTGTAATTTTATTATTTTTCCCTATGGGTCCAGACTTACGGGACACCCTGTATATATATATATATATATATATATATTATATATATATATATTGTGTGTGTGTGTGTGTGAATTCATAACAATTATATATTACATATAATTTGAAGCCATAACCCACCCGATTTTTTTTCCCAAATATCTGCTTTTTACAGTTAGTTCAAACTTGACAGCTTTTGGTTTGTCAATGAACTTTTAGATGAAAACACAAGCATTCCTTGAAATAAATTCCTTACAATTACACTACCATTTATGAGATGTTACCGTTCCTTTCCGTCAATAACTTCAAACTGGCACCTGCACTAGCACTGAACACTGAAGGGAAAAAAGTGCCTCATTCACTAACAAACCACCAGCAACAACCTGACTCTCAACCGTAAATCCTGGCACAGACTAGCACTTACTTCTAATTCAAGCAGATGTTGTTGGAAACTAGCGATGGAGCAAATGTCAGTCTTGGATATCATAAATCATAAACACATCACTTCATTATTCCTTAATAAATAAGTATATAATACTATTTTTTTTCTTTAATCACTTAATTTTAATTTACTAACCTTTCATTTCAGTAATCATATATTCTATAATAAAAATAATAAAAATACATTTATCATTTATTTACTTCTATTCTACGCATGCGCCGTATATCCAGCGCATGCGCAGATCGCCACATTCATTTCTTTCCATTCTTGTTTTGCTTACGCCGTTTTTATACATTTTTATGGATAAAATAGAAACAAAATTAATGTAAATAACTTTTTGAAAGTAAAATGTATAAATGTGTGTTGTGTGTTTTTACATACAACAGATGATAAGAGTATATAAAATTTACTGAAGCCTCAATTGACGGTAATCAAGTAAGGCTTAATTACCGACCTGACTCATAAAATCAATCTTTCAAAGCATTATATATATATATATTATTATTTATTTGTTTATATATATTCGATGCCACTCGGAATGTGACCATGTAGGCGTCGGAAATATATCAGTATGCAAATATTTATTCCCAGAATTGAAATTTGCTTATATATATATATATATATATATATATATATATATATATATATAATTCATCGATTCCATTCATAGTTTAAGTAGAAGTATGAAAAGTTAAACATCTTTACACACACACGCATATATATATATATATATATATATATATATATATATACACGGTGAACCAAAAGTAGGTGGACAGTAGGTTGAATACGGTTTGTGTTATATTATATTATAACTATGGTGTTCATTATAACTATGGTGTTTTGTGTTATATTATATTAAATATTATAACTAAATTTATTTAAATTTTATTTTGTATTATAGTATACAAAAAAATTAAATATGTATTCTCAAAATAAACGTTATCATTTACTGTCCACCTACATTTGGTTCACCCTATATATATATATATATATATAATTAAAATCTCGTAGCAAGAAAACATATTTCTCTCTCTCTCTCTTTCATGTTCAAGGTTTTAGTGACAATACCATATAGTTAATATACGATTAACACAAATATATTATGATGTTAGTGTATACAACCATGTATACCATGCAGTGTACGATTTGTGTGTGTGTGTATAACGTTAATTGTTGAGCTAGTTTATATATTCTCTTCTTTCCTGTAAAATTTCCTTAGTAATTACATTTCCAGGGTCAAGGTATTTTCTTCAACCTTTTTCCGTGCCCGCCTCTGGCGGGGAGGAAGAGGAAGAGTCAGTAGAGAGCCGTATGATTTTCAATCCAATTTTCTAATAGTGTATTTCTAGAATAATTAAAAAATGCATCAGTTTAATAAGAGGAACTCCCCTAGTGGATCGAAACGTCTTTGAGGCTTTCTCTTGTCCTTGTTAGCGCTCTCTCTCTCTCTCTCTCTCTCTCTCTCTCTCTCTCTCTCTCTCTCATGCATAATCCATAGATCGTCTTTGTTCAAAACTTGAAAAGGGATCCTTGAGTGACCTCTGGGGCCTTGTATTCTACTTAATAATTAAGTAACCTTCGACAGTCTCTCTGCACCTGCACGAAAGTTGCGACTGGCGAATCATACACGATCAATTTATTACACTAGTATATATATATATATTATATATATATATATATATATATTATATATATATATATATATATATATATATATATAAAATTTCAACTTTTCAAATGTTCCGTGCGATGATTCCCCATTTTATAAAGGTCAAGCTTGCTCTATTGGTAAAAGGTATATTAATGCAAATATCAAAGTAATGCTATTTATTATCGGATTATACCGACTTCATACTACTTGTAGGCATATAACAACAAAATTATATATATATATATATATATATATATATATATATATATATATATATATATATATATATATATAAGCAAACAACCACAAGGAAAAGGAAACACAAAGTCCGAGCGCTTTCGTGATATATTCACATTATCAAGGAAGAACAGATAATGTGAATATATCACGAAAGCGCTCGGACTTTGTGTTTCCTTTTCCTTGTGGTTGTTTGCTTATTAATAAAGTCACGTGTTATTTTGTGATTCTAGTGCATATATATATATATATATATATATATATATATATATATATATATAATATATATATATATAAACTCTATGGTTAATAGTCATGAGATTTCAATTAGTGCGATAATTACACTGGCCAACAAAATGAAACGTTTTTTTCTCATCACAAACATGATCACACTTTTCTTAATGCATTTTTCGCGCTGATTCCGAATCTGGTTTTATTTGTTTTCTAGCACGTAGAGTTATAGATACACTGGTTTTGATATTTTTAAGTTTTTGATATTGCTATAAGAAAATTTATGGATGTATAGATCACACTTAGGAATGCTAAACAACAAATACATCATATACTTTATTCAATGTACTTATAAATAAAGATATATACATTATTTTATTAAAAGCGCTGTGAGTGTGATTTCCTTTTGTAAATTTGGCCTGGATTGTCACGATACAGCATCCAACAATGGTCCGCCATCATGCTTTCATTCCAATATCCTTGGTAGCGCTTCTCCATCATCTGAATATCTTGATGGAAGCGCTCTCCTTGCTCGTCACTCACTGCACCAAGGTTTTCAGGAAAGAAATCTAAGTGGGAATGCAGGAAGTGAATTTTTAACGACATTCGACACTCCATTTCTTTGAAGGCATCAAGGAGGTTCTTGACTCCATCCTTATACGCAGGTGACTTGTTGCTTCCAAGAAAGTTTTCACATATCCATTTGAACGCCAGCCAAGCCTTCAATTTCAGCGGACTTAGGACTTAGGACTTTTTCAAATTCAGTGTCATTCAAAACCTCCCTTTTGTGGCCCAACAAAAATTCCTTCCTTCAATTTTGTTGCAGTAACCTTCGGAAATTTCCTTGAAAGGTATTGGAACCCTTCAGAATTGACTTTACCCATTGCTTTAACAAAATTCTTCATTAAACCTTTAATGTGAAGAGGTGGCAGATAGATCTTTTGGGGATCCACTAAAGGGACAGACTGGACATTGCTTATCCCTGGGACATATGTATACCTAAGTGGCCAGTCACTTTTGGTGTAATGTTCTATAGTGGCGCGACTGTCCCACAGGCAAAGGAAACAACAAAATTTTGTGAATCCTGACTGCATACCCATAAGCATTCCTATAACTTTTAGATCTCCACAAACATTCCATTGATGACTGTCGTATTTGGTTGCCTTCAGTAGTATACCATATTGTCATGTCTCTTTTAGATGGACGGAATGGGCAATGGGGATGGATGGCATTATATTACCATTATGCAAAAGAACTGCTTTCAGGGGTCATTCTTACATTGTCGAGGCATGTTGACTGACCTGAGAAAACTATAAATTCAAAAAAAATGGACACCAACTTGACACAACAAGTTCTTGGACTGGACTGATCTTTTGACACACAAAGCACGGCGTTGTTGCCTGAATCACAATGCTGCTAGACGTAAAAGCTCACACCTGAAATACATAAGATGTATAATTAAGATAATTGAAATCAATAAGATGAATAAACTAAAAAAAAACAATAAAATAAACACAATCAAATGTTGAAATATTAGTATTTTGCCTATTTAAAATGGTTAAATCTGTGTAGTTATATATATGCCTTCATCTTGAAAACTATACGTGCTAGAAAATATCTGAATGCAGTTTTGGAATCAGCGTGAAAAATGCTATCCAGCCACCACAAACTTTACTCTGATGAAAAATCTTTGTTGACCAGTGTTATTATTAAAACAATAAATATATTAAAGAAAATATAATTTTTAAAGTTTAATATTAATTTACTTTAGTTAGGTATAATTAAACGTCAACATCCATTTTCTATGTCATACAAAAAGAACAGTATATAATATCATAGTAAATTTTACGACTTGGATAATGGAGTCTGGTTTTGTTACAAAAGTGAAAAAATTTAATTGGGTTGAGAAAGTTGAAGAAGCTAATTAGCTAAAATTTTGTTAAGTTATTAACAAAGGCTACCTATATTTACCCAGGCCACGCTTATTCAGAAATTTGTCGTCTTTTTATGAAATCGACGAAAAGCCAGTGAGATCGTAAATATTTACGAAAATACCACAGCCATAAATATTTTCAGCTTCACATCCAAAGCCAGTGAATCCAGATTTGTGAAGCTGCACTCAAATTCTAAGTGTTTCGCGAGCTTAAAGTAAATGTTGAGGTTTTACTGGCTTAAAATTTCTTGTTGGAAATAGTTTGTATGAAACTGTTTGCATTTATAATGCGGACGTGCACAGACTATATATAGGTAGGCTTTGTGATAAATAGAAATGAGAATAATTATATTATAAAGGGTGATCCAGAGAAATGGGACCCAAAAGAAACCCCTGTAACTCTTAAAGTATAAGTCCTTTTATAAATCATACGCATCATTCGAAAGAGGATAGTTACAAGTTTGTACAGGAGTGTATAGGTTTTGACAATACAAGACAAGATGAGATACAAAACAAAATAAAGTGTTAGTTAAAACTAACCCTTCAAGATGACTGCATGGACTGTGGAACAGCTGCGTTTCATAAATGAGCAATATTATGAGCAGGAAGAAGTGTAGTTTCAGCTCAAAGATCTTTCAAGACAAATTTTCAGATGTCAAAATCACCTAAGAGGTGAAAACTACACTTCTTCAATGCTCATAATATTGCTCAGTTATGAAACGCAGCTTTCCACAGTCCATGCAGTCATCTTGAAGGGTTAGTTTTAACTAACACGTTTATTTTGTTTTGTATCTTATCTTGTCTTGTATTGTCAAAACCTATACAATCCTGTACAAACTTGTAACTATCCTCTTTCGAATGATGCGTATGATTTTATAAAAGGACTTATACTTTAAGAGTTACAGGGGTTTCTTTGGGGTCCATTTCTCTGGATCACCCTTATAACACACACAGGTATATATAATATATATATATATATATATATATATATATATATATATATATATATATATATTTTACAGATTAGTTATATCTAGTTTGTCCACGCTTGTTATAACGTGTAATAATTCCATACAATAGATTTTGAACAGAAAATTTTAAGCCAGTAATACCTTAACATTTACGTTAAGCTCACGAGCCACTTAAATTCTGAGTGCAGCTTCACATATTTGTTCTCACTGTCTTTGGACGTGAAGCTCAAAATTTTCGAAGCTGGTATTTTTGTAAGTTTACGGTCTCACCGGCTTTTCCTCGATATCACAATATCTTGAAAGTCGCGTGAGGGACTTAGTTTTACGTGGTATCCGAACCCCTACCCAACCAAAGAAGATCTAGAGAAACACCTTAATCGCTGAAATATCGGGACCAGCGGAGACTCGAACCCGGGACTGTTAGATTAACAGCTCTTCGCTTTTCCAGTAGGATCAAAAGTTATGGTATTGTGCCGAGTTCTCATTGACTTATATATATATATATATATATTAGTCTAATATTTCTGTTAATTTTGTGAATTCTGAGTAAGAGAATTTTCCATTATTGTCCAGATCGAATTCCAAAAATAATGGATCAAAAATTTGCTCCAACTCTTCATCAGAATAAACTCTATCTTCTCCTGAAATAAGTAACAATAATATTAATATTATTATTTATTATCATTATTTATTAAATTCCGATTATGGCAGTTTGGAATAAGTCCAAATTACTGAGAAAATGTTATATATATTTAAAAAGTTAAAACATTTTACATAAAAAGTCAAATAGGTCTCATTATTATGACGTCACTGAAAATTAATTAGAAAACAAAACAAAAAAAAAAAGTCTCAGAGCTGCCATAACCCGATTTTGCACCTATTTTGGCAAATACTCCGCTCTACCGAATGACAGGCGAAATCTTCCGCCAGACAGCCATTTCCAACATTTTCAGAACATTGTTACATTTTTAAATATATTAAAAAAACTAATATTTTAGCTCGACTATGCAATAAAGTGATTGTTAAATTATCAGAAAATTATGATTGATCCGTTGTTACACTTG
Source organism: Bathynomus jamesi (assembly GCA_023014485.1). Lineage (NCBI taxonomy): Eukaryota > Metazoa > Arthropoda > Malacostraca > Isopoda > Cirolanidae > Bathynomus > Bathynomus jamesi. The sequence continues at coordinate 31,513 of JAJOZX010009753.1, read as the reverse complement.
CTTTTGAGTGGTCACTCTTGGTATGTTTGTCGTAAGTGTAAATAAGTTTTAAAATATTTTTGCATGTAAAACCTTGCTTTAGTATTGAATGGATTTGTTCGAAATTAACTAAGAATATGCTAAAAAAAAAATACATCATTCCAAAAATTTTAATTCATTTGTCGTGATTCTGGTGGTGGATGTAAAGCCAAATGAAATTAAATATAGTCCAGCTTCACAATTATTTATGCCATTGTAAATTGTAAGACCACTGTATTTATTTTATTATTAATAATAATGATAAAGGTTATTCAGTAATAAATATCTCCCGCCTTGCTACTGTATACCTCTAAGAGGGATATATATCTCCCTCTCAGAAATAAAATCTTTATGGCAGCTGCGTTCTTTTTACATGAACTGCACTGGTGTGGAAAGTATCTTAATGGATATAATGTGTGATGTAACAGATTTTTTAAAATTGTGATAAATTTCCCAATGTGTCACATAATGTAGACAGATTTATTGTATAAAACCGTTTATTTTCCTGTAAAATTAGTTTCATGAGAAGCCATATCAGAAAAAGATAAATTATCTACATTCCCTTATGATATAAAGTTGATTTCCAGTAATATGATAGCATGATTAGATTGACGCAGTTTTCTGTGATTCAAGTTCAAGGTTCATGCACGGAAAATCAATAAGAAAATTTAATATGTGTATATATATATACACACACACACTTCAGTCTGAAGTGAAGTAGATCGACTAGAATAAAGTCGAATGAGCCAGGCTGGGATTAGATCTATTATTTAATTCCCGGTTAGATAAAATTACGTTAGGTTAGAAACAAGGTCGAACTGAAATTAAATCAAATTAGTTGCACTGGAATAGAGTACAGTCAAACTCAAATAGAACTAAAATCGGATTTGACCAAACCAGTATAAAGTCGAACTGGAATTAAATCGAATTCGACCTTATTCCAGTTCGACCTGATTGTATAAATCGTGTACAGATACAAGGATTTTGCATTGCAATTACCGAACACACTATGCAGATGCACAAGCAGACTGGTCATTTCAATTGCATCGAAAAACTGGTCTTCATTATGGTCATGATCTTGAAAAGTGTGGAATATGACCTCAGAAGGAGATAAGAGTAGTTCCTCATCAGGGCAGGGCACGCTGCGTGAATCCCGGCTTCTAACTGAGTTGTCAATAAAATGGTGCCACCTGAAACTGTGGATAAAAAAAATGTACTTTACAATATTGCTTAAGACGTTAGCATCTGTGTTTTAGGGGTTGTTTAACAACCTTCGTTAACCTCCTTCGTTAATTCCTTCGTGTGACGGAAGGGACCTACACCTACAGCCTTAGGTGGGATCCGGGTCGCTACATCATTTAGATTCAGATAAAATTACCCAAACCCAATGTCACTTATCATCACTGATCGACGAATAACGGTGTTACGACACAGCCAAGAAGTAACCCTTAATATGATGGTAAAGTAATAATAATATATATATATATATATATATATATATATATATATATTATATATATATATATATTACCTTTTAATTAGGGACACAAACTGTTTCTTATTTGTCTTTTCGCAAACAGCGCTTGCAATCCATTGAGATGGCAGCATCCTTTTAACATAACGTGAGGTTGAGATGCTTGGATGAGTGAAAAAACTTTTGATTTCGCACATCGATGTTCATGGATTCATGGTTTGTTTGGTTGATGTTTTTCAAACTTCTTTTTGGTTTTATGTAAGTGAGGTTGTATATTTTGTTCCCAATTCTTGTGATGTTTATGATCGTATTGTCATTTTCTTCAATTTTCATGATTTTATATCTTGGTTGACTTTCACCCGTGGTTGTATTTTCGGTTTGGTTTGAGCCTGAATTTTGGTGAATAATGTTATAAATTTGGTTTTTTAGTTTTGTAACATTTGCGGTTGCATTTGGGTGCGTTGTATTGTAGAGTGGGGTTTGGTATAGTGGTTGTGTAATATTATTGGTTGTGAAATTGGTGGTATAATAACCCAGTTGAGTAAAGTCTATAGTTGTGTTTTGTTGTGTTACGTTGTTGGGTTGGTATTTCGAATGGTAACGATTTCCGGTCGTATTCGGGTGGATCATCGTGCGATTTGGGTATTCTGGCAGAGTAAGATTTATGGGTGCATTGGACAGACTCGTATTATAAGTTCGGAACCCATTTTGATTAGAGTTTAGAGTCATGTTTTTCCGCGTAACATTTAGTTGGTTGTCCTTCGTTCTAACTTGATTTAGGCCACTCGATTTTTCACCTTCTTGAGAACTAACTTTGCTGAGCTCTTCACCAGAAGCCATTAAAGGCATAAAAAGAGCAATGATTACGAGCATTTTCATTATGTTAACATTAACTGCGGTAAGTACTAGAAATTTTAGTAATTTATTTTACAATAAATTATACGATACATTTCTGACACACGCGCACGACTGTACACCTCCCATAAAATCCGATGAAGCGTGAACCAACTAAAAAATCTTAAATGTAATGGCACTAAAGCATTGGGAGAAAGGATACCAACCGCTTGAAACGACATCTAGCAGAACTTTAAGAAAATGCGGTCATTTAACAGCGACGCGAGAAATTTGCATTTGTCGTCAATGAAAGTGGAACAAAACATCAATTTCCTATCAATTATTTACACGACAGTTTGCCATAAACCGCGATCAATAAGGATGGTCGTGGAAAAGCTTCGAAACAAGTCTGTACATAAACATGTCTTACCTATGCAGTTTTTTTAGTAAGTATATATATTGTGTGTGTGTGTGTGTGTGTGTGTATATATATACAGTGTTGGGCGCATTACTTTTTTAAAGTAACGGCGTTACCGTTACCATTACTTGCAATAGAAAGTAACGTCATTACCGCTACAGTTACTGCTATGGAAAAGTAAAGCGTTACAGTTACCGTTACTTTTATAATAAACTAGGAAATATAGTATTTTTCAATATAAGAATATCTGCATCGCAATTATAAAAGAATTTCTGAATATCGAGCAAATATTTAATTCAGGTCAGACATATAATACAGGGTGTCCCATAAGTCCGGCATCATAGGAGAAATTCATATTTTTCTATTTCACAAACCATAATTCATATTTTTCTCTTTCTACAGGCCATAATGTCTGTGAGCAAGGAAGAACGAATCCAGATAATTCTACTCATAGGAAATCGGAGTTAAAGAGAGGCCGCTGCTGAATTTAACAGACTGCATCCAGACCGCGAGCCAATAACACAGAGTTGTGTTAGCAGACTTGTTGCAAAGTTTAAGGAAACAGGATCCATAGAAGATAAACCACGCAGTGGCCCCCTCTTTTTCGATGAACATGTCACTGGAGGCACCTACCTACGTACGCTCAAGGAAGAAGCATTTCCCAGTCTCTTGAACGAAAAAGGAAATTTCCCAACATAGTTCCAGCAAGACGGCGCTCCTGCACATTACAGCACCCAAGTAAGGGAATACCCGTACCAACAATTCCCTGGTCATTGGATAGGACGTCGAGGGCCCGTGGAATGGCCAGCTAGAAGCCCGGATCTCACGCCACTAGATTTTTATCTTTGGGGCTACTTCAAAGCGCTGGTATACGCAGAGAAAATTAGGAGTGTCGAACATTTGCGGCAGCGCATTATTAGGGCATGTAACACCATTACTCTGACATCATTCACCGTGTGCTTGCTGACTGGATATCACGTCTGAATTTGTGTACTGAAAACAATGGTGGACATATTGAGCACGTTCCGTAAATAAAAGCTTTTGTTTTGCCTTTTTTTAATTATTTTTCCTATGATGCCGGACTTATGGGACACCCTGTATAATAGAATGAAACAATACCTGATTTTATACTTAAATAATAAGCAATACAATTTAACAATTTTACCATTTGAAATAATATTGATAGCGATCAATAGATCTTAAGTAAAAAACTAAAAATGTAAAATAAAATTGCTCTTTCCACTTTAGTATTACAAAAACGAAAGTTATTGAACGGAACACACTAAAATAAATTCGTGAATAAAAAATTCCAAAATGCTTAAAGGATTAATCGATTACACTGGTATGCATATGAAATTTTTTTGTCTGCTGTGAGGGTTTTTTCAACTCATATTATACAGGGTGTCCCAGAATTAACTATCTATTTCAATGAAATCGGACAAATTTTTTAAAAACACACTTTTATTTATGTTTATCATGTTTAGTATGTGTTAAAAATGTCTAAATTTCTAAATTTTTTTCATAATTTTATTTTCATAATTTTTTCATTATCTGGTCCAATGAAAGACCGTCTGAAGTCATAGAATGGCAAAGAGACTCTCCAAAAGTTAACGTGTGGCTTGGAATGACCAAATCCAAAATTTATGGCCCATTCTTCTTTGCGGAAGCAACTGTAACAGGTACCGTCTACCTTGATATGCTTCAGCAGTTTCTCGAACCACAGCTTCTTGATGATGGCATTCTTGATAATGTTGTGTTTCAACAAGATGGAGCACCATGTCATTATGCTCTAATTGTTCGAGAATACCTCAACAGACGCCTTCCGAATAGGTGGATTGGACGTGGAGGACCTCGACCTCGACCTTGGCCTCCGCGTTCTCCGGATTTGACACCCCTGGATTTTTGCATGGGGTTTCATAAAAACAAAGGTTTATCGCCAAAAGATCAATGCTTCTTGTTGAAACACACATTATCAAGAATGCCATCATCAAGAAGCTTTGGTTCGAGAAACTGCTGAAGCATATCAAGGTAGACGGTACTGTTACAGTTGCTTCCGCAAAGAAGAATGGGCCATAAAATTTTGGATTTGGTCATTCCAAGCCAAACGTTACTTTTGGGAGTTCTTTGCCATTCTATGACTTCAGATGGTCTTTCATGGACCAGATAATGAAAAAATTCTGAAAATAAAATTATGAAAAAAATTTAGAAATTTATACATTTTAACGATATTAAACATGATAAACATAAATAATAAAAGTGTTTTTTTTTAAATTTGCCGTTTCATTGAAATAGATAGTTAATTCTGGGACACCTGTATAATTCGACCATGCTGAATTCGAAAATGACATTGGTTTTCCTCAATCAGGTCAGGTTTTTTCTCTATTGGCCATCATTATTATAAGTCCAATTTATCCCCACAATTTATTAATTTTTTTTAGCTTAACACTGTAGATACGAGTAATATTATAAGAACACTCGTGAAAAATGAAACATTGTGTGAATAAATACTTTTATTCATACAATGAATATGGAAAAAAGTTTATTGAGGAAGGAAGGAAGTTTTTTGCTTTCCGTCTGTTTTTTCTTCGGGCACGTCCGCTTCAAACACCAGCAATAGTCCGCCAGCATATTGATATCCCAGTTTCCCTGGTACCTCTCTCCATATTTTGATATCTTGGTGAAATCGTTCACCCTGTTCCTCACTATAATCCCGCAATTTTCAGGAAATAGTCCAAGTGGGACCACAAAAGTGCATTTTATGGACATGCGCGACCATGAGCTTTGAAAGCTTCCATCAAGTTTTCGACAACGGACTCGTATTCTGGACTTCTACGCTTGCCAAGAAATCAGTGACAACTGATTTGAATGCCTGCCAGGCATTCTTCTCAGTTGGAGTCATTGCGTTTTCGAACTGAGTATCCTTGATCAAAGTTCGAATTTGAGGACCATCAAAACCCCAGCATTTAGTTTAGCATCAGATATATGAGGAAATTTACTCTCGAGATATCGGAATGCTGAACCCTCCTTATTCATTGATTTGATGAAATTTTTCATCAAGCCCAGCTTAATATGAAGTGGTGGGAGCAAAATTTTTGTTGGTGGTACAAAGGGCACTGAAACGACATTATGCGACCCAGGTTCAAAATTCTCTCTGAATGCCCATTCACGCTGTGCATAGTGCTTCTCATCCGCTCGGCTATCCCATTTGCAGAGGAAACATGGGTATTTCGTGTATCCCCCTTGCATTCCCAATACAAATGCCACAATCTGAAAAAAAATGAAAATATTTAAAGAATTTAGAGAATTTGTTCTATCAGATAAAAAAATCTATGCATTGGACTGTATCACTTCTGTGGGGAAGTTAAGTGTTCTTATACGCTCTCAAATAACCTTTGGAAAAACAACATAGTCAATAGCAATAGTTTACTTATGATAGTAGTATTACCTTCAAATCTCCACAGATCCTCCAGTTATGTTGGTCGTATACGAGAGCATCCAGTAAAATTTTCATGTTATCGTAGCTCTCAGTAGTGTACGGAATGTGCTACAGGGACTGATGCAACCCTATTCCCATGTTGAGAAGTACTGCTTTCAAACTTCGTTTAGACGAGTCTATAAATAACCTTCATTCTGATGCGTTATATGGCAGGCCCAAGGATTCGATTAGCCCCTCAACATTGCAGCAGTACACTAAGGAAGAGGTATTTTCGTGCACTGCAAAAAACTTGCGGAATTCTTCCTCTCGTTTCCTATACCAGGAGAATGTTGTTCCCGGAGCCAGCAAGTTGTCCTCTCGAAGTCGTGAGCCCAAGATCTCGGCAGCTAATTTGGAAAGTCCTAAATCCTGTAAGATCATTAAGTTTGGCCTGGTTGAGAGGCCTCGGCTCATTTGAAGCTGTATTTTGAGGTATATACGACTGGGACTGGTCATTGGCATTGGTCATTGATTCATCATCAGAATCATCGAAGTCCAGGGTTTGAGGTGGGTCGGGTATTGGAATTCCAGGACCATGGGGTACAGGTCTCATAGCAGACAGAAGGAATGTCAGGGTATACAACAATGTGTTTATTCTTCTTGTTAACTCCTGAAAATAGAAACACAGAAACATGGATATAAAACTTGCATATGAAATAGAAGAAGCATTCAGACAGTGGCGGCTCGTGAGGGAAGGCTGCGGTCTGTAAGATATGAAATAGGTCGATGGAGTCTGTATATTTTCTTTCTTTTTCATTCATATTGTCCCTTCGGGGACAATATGAATGAAAAGAAAGAAAATATACAATCATGTATATGTAAATGTAACTTGTATAACAATATGTATGTTAAATGTATTTTCTATAACAATATGTATATGTAAATGTATGATTACCATTATGGTGAATATTATGCTATATATGGTGAATATTACATTATGGTGAATATTATGTCAAGTTTCATACGAGGATTTCAAAATATTTAAGAAAAATAAATTTATAAGCCCACCTTGGAGGTTTGTCATGCAGAAATAGCAATCTGTCACGTGATCCTTTCCTTCTCTCCAAATCATGGAATTCCAAAAGGCAAAGATTTCGCTCTGCCTTTGCTCCATCTTCTTAAATTTTCAATGCACGTCTTGCAGCACATATGGGGGCGAAATTTTTGTCCTGGTCCCCTAGCTTAATTCCAAAGTATGCTCTATACATTGTCTTCACAAATTTAGTGATTTGGGACTGGTTATTTGGCATGGTAACCGTCCCACATATGTAGCAGAATCTATTGGGATCATTTTTACACGCTCTATTCATTATGAAATATTTTATCTAACTTATATGCCTGAAAAGTAAAAAAAGATGATATACAAGTGAAACAAGTGATGATAGATGTTACTGTTCCAATTCCGCTTTGACAAAATCACGAAAAATTCTATTTTACTTATGAGGCCATAGCCGGATAACCTGAGCTGATTGAGAAAAACGGATTGCAGATTCGAAATCAACAGGAAACACACTATAAGAATCACTTACAAAACCCTTGACAGCAAAATTGGTGCATACCAGTGTTATTCAAATAAGAAAAAAATAGAAATCTTAAAAAAAAGTAACGAATAATGACAAAATAGAATGAAAAATAACGGCGTTACCAATTTCGTTACAATATAAATAAAATAACGGCGTTACCGTTACAAAATAAGTAACGGCGTTACTCCCAACACTGTGTATATATATATATATATATATATATATATATATATATATAGTGGGGCGGCATAGCTGCCATATCGACGTGAATTGTTCATTTTTGATACAAGCATGAAAATTGGCACAGAGATAGCTAAATAGATTGTAAAAAGATTTGGATATGGAGGCATCACGAAATTTTATTATTTTCAAGATGGCGGCCAAGATGGCGGCCGAAAAATTGAAAAATATGAAAATGCTCTTAGAGTATCAACTTTGGTCTCAAATTGAAGCTTACAGTCAGAGGAGTAACATCTACTTTATAAGTGATAGTGGGAATATTGATATTTCAATCTATAAAATAGGTTTATAGAAAAATTGAAAAATATTAAAATGCTCGTAGAGTATCGACTTTGGTCCCAAATTGAATTGATTGATATTTTATTTACGCAAGAACAACAACACGTAACTACATGCTACGTATCACTACTGAGAAGAACAATTCCCCTCACACGCACACAAGGCCGTACAAGCGTACATGGAAGTTCACCTTTCTGCAGGTGCAGCGCTTCATACATCCTTTTGTGCACTTGCATGAAACCAGCTCTTGACAGGACTTTGATGCCTCGGGTAGGTTCGTCCAGTGTGGTTCGTACAGGCGATCACCAGTCTTGGTCCATCCCCAGTTAGTGGGGCAAGGGAGATCTGGATTTGGTAGAAGTGTCTGTCCCCACACATGACCTCCCTGGTAGGTCGCCCTCTTCACATGCTGCTCTAGAGATGCCCTTGTTGGTGGAATCAACTGCACGTTGTTCTTTGCAAATATCTTCTGTCGAGCTATATGTATGTCAGAGCTGATGCTTGTTCGGTCGTACAAGAGGATGACGAACCTTTTGATAGTAGACATGACATATTCTGGTACAGTAATTGGTGCTGAAGAGACCTTCAGCAGCGCAGCTGTTAATTCCGGAAACACAGCCCAGATGGTCCAGGCAGTCTTCTTACCATGCCCAGTAAAGCTGGACACGGTGTCGCACCCAGTCAGAGCGTGAAACATCGGCAATGCCTGAGCCTTCTGTCGACCAAGCCCAGCTGCTATTTCGTGTGCTGACAAGTACCGAAATCCCTTTCCAGTTCCGAATGCCAGCCAGAGTTCATCTCCAGGTTGCAGCTCCGGTACCACAGACACGGCCAACACCACAACGTCTGTGTCAACCGTCCTAAGCATGATCTTGCGGTGGCCATGCTGTGCAGCATGTGACACATGCAGCAACATGCGAATGTCGGCTTCCTCATGGTGGCATGGAGCGAGTGATGCCAGATCATCCAGTGGCGGCTTACTGAGGACTCTCTCTCCATCGGTGATGATTAGCTGTCTTGTTGCAGTCCACACGGAGGAAACTTGGCCAATTTCTTGGTATGGCAGTTGCAGCTACAACACGTCTGCGCACTATGTGGCCTCGTTTTGTTCTTGCCATGCCTTTCAGCGAATCCTGCTTGTAGGTATCCCACACTAGATCCAGGCGTGTCACTTGCTGCAGTTTTGTGGACAGGTAGGGAATGAATATCTGACTAGCATACTCATCAAAGTTCTTTGCAGCACCGGGCTTCAACATGTGAACTATGGCAGCCCCATCAATAACCATACAGTAGCGTGTAGCGTCATGAGCGATCTGGAGGCACATTTCAGGTTTTGTGCAATCAACCTTGCTGATTTCAGAAAAGAAATAAACAATTTTCTGCAATAAGCAGAACACCTCCTTTTTCGCATGTAAAAAATACAAAATTCTTGTTAATTACAGTTGGCAACACTGACTGACATGGTACTTCTGGCAGCTTTCTAATTATTCTCAGTGAGTCATCCCCTGGAATTTCTTAGTTATACGCTAGCTCGCTTGAGAGAAACAAGTGTTTTTCTGTGGATGGGGTGTTCAAAAACCCCAAGGTACTAACGAAAGGTGCGTTTTGTGATATATACATTATACATATTTCTTTTTTTGTTGTGTTTTACATTGTTTATAAGTTTGTTATATGTCTTAGGGTATATACAGGGCTCCAATAAACCTTAGCCCCCCCCGCCCATGGCCTAAACCATTAGAGGTACAGTAAAACTAAACATACCTTACAAAAGAGAATTTAATCCTGCATTTAATGAGAAACAATTAAAACTTGGTGTTCCCGCCATTGGCTTCCAAGACAGCCTGAATTCGCTTTGGGTAGCTTGCCAAAAGTGACGTGAATAGATCTTGATCGTTACGCAAATTTGCTAAAACAGTTTCAATGTTTTGCGTCATTGTATCCTTCGAAAATCGATTTGCTGCAGGTTCTTGAAACAAGAGACATTCAACCTTGTCCTTTATAACTGATCCAATGTGTTCACAGACGTTCAGGTCAGGAGAATTTCCTGGCCATTCTTCATTTCCAAAGAAATCGATCTCATGGTTCTGCAACAACTGTTGAGTGGCTAATGCCTTAAAGCAGGGGGCCTTATCGTGCAGAAGTGTGACCTGATCGACATCCATATCATTGTTTGGGTTTCTTAGTAAAGGAATGACATGCTGGGATAGAATAATATCACGAAAATACTGTCCATCCCAACTCTGACCCACATGAGCTTCTTTGCAGTGAACAAAACAAACACACCAACACAGTCTGGACTTTTTAATAATTCGCGATAATGTTCATTGTCATCGATTTCATCTGGTGTTGTGGCCCACACTCGATCATTTTTAATGTTATAATGTTTCAGACCAACAAAGACCCTAGGATCCACTCATGGCTGGTCTACCTAACTGTGTTCGTAATCGTGTATTGTGTATGTCCTTCGTGGTGACGGAGGGGACCTACAATTTTACGTGGGTTCCGAACCACAAGAACATAAGAAATTTATGTAAAAACTGCCGGTAAATTGGCAACGACCAATTTTTACGAAACTAAATAATTATCAATTTAAAACTAATTAATTATCGATTTAAAACTAAAGATAGAATCTCTGGATCCAGAGGATCAAGTCATAATAGACTACTATCCACAAATATGTTACACTCTATATCTATTTATAACGGACATGCAAATATATCAGATCCAAGAATCCAGTCAATTTCATTACGGTATCCATCAAGTCACGGTCCATATCGATTGCGGATCAAGTCAAAATTTACAATCATATACATTACAATATATACACTTACGAGAAAAAGTGTAGGTGTGGCTGTAAAGACTACAGTAATGTAGAAATGTGTGTGCACCCATTTTGGGTCTCCCATTTAAAGGTGTTTGTGGGGCAAGTGAAGATCATGAGTTTTTCAATACCTCACAGTACTATGGGGGGCACCGCTCGGCAGAGGAATCTCTTTAAATGGGGTGGGTAAGGACAGAGAGTATCCCTAACCCAAGACGCTGCCTCCCTATATCCCACAACACTTGTGTTGAGCTGTGGGATCTATCCCCAGAAAGCCTTAATTTTACTACCTTAAACTATACCCTTTCTATCAACATATGCGTCTAATCGATTTTTAAACATGTTTATAGACGTGCTACTAATTATTTCTACCGGCAAACTATTCCAGCTATTTACTATTCTATGCGTAAAAAAGTTTTTCGCAACTGCTGTCTCGAACCTTCTACTTGTCAACTTACACCCATTATTCTAGTCCTATTATATTGAGATATTTCGAAAAAGCTATCTCTATCTACGTTATCGAACCCATTCATAATTTTGAAAACCTGGATTAGATCACCCCTTAACCTCCTAGTCTCGAGTGTTGTCAATTTTAACTCCTTAAGCCTATCCTCGTACGACTTTGACCTAAGCGACGGAATCATCTTAGTTGCTCGTCTTTGAACTCTTTCGATTTTGTCTATATCTTTGCGCATATGCGGATTCCAAAATTGGACCGCGTACTCCAAATGGGGTCTAACTAATGATTTATAAAGTGGAACTATAATATCGCGCGATTTGTACTCAAAATTTCGAGCTATAAAACCTAACACTTTGTTCGCCTTATTGACCGCTGCTGTACTTTGTTTCGCTACTTTTAAATCACCAGTGACTATAACTCCTAAATCTTTTTCCTGCTCTACGCTTGTTAAATCTTTCCCTGACATACTATACGCAAAATTACCGTTATGCGAACCTATATGCAAAATTTTGCACTTATCAACGTTAAATCTCATTTGCCATGTGACTGACCAATCAACGATTTTATTCAGATCTTCCTGGATTTTACCTCTATCTTCGTCATTAATCGCCCTACCACCCAGCTTCGTGTCATCCGCACACTTTGAAACTGTACTGACTAGGCCGACATCTAAATCGTTAATATATATATAAGAAAAAGCAAGGGGCCCAATACAGAACCCTGAGGAACGCCACTCGCTACATTAGCCCAACACGACTCCGCTCCATCAACGACCACCCTCTGTTTCCTGCCTCGCAACCACTCTTCTAGCCAATTTATTACTACACCCCTGATTCCATGAGCCTTAGTTTTTTCAATGAGTCTTTTGTGCGGCACGGTGTCAAACGCTTTTTGAAAATCTAAATACACTACATCAACCGCCCGATGTCTATCGTAAACGTCAACCACGCTTTGGAAAAATTCTAAAAGATTAGTTAAGCAAGATTTGTTTCGCCTAAATCCGTGCTGCGTATTTCTAACTAGCTTATGCACTTCTAAGTGTTCGACTATACGATCCCTAATTATTGATTCCAGTAGCTTACCTACAACAGACGTTAAACTGATTGGTCTATAATTTCCGCCGCACCTTTATCGCCTTTCTTAAAGATAGGTGTTACGTTTGCTAACTTGAAATTATCTGGTACGCACCCCTCAGAAATAGACGCATTAAAAATCTTTGTTAGCGGCACAACAATGCTATCTTTTAATTCTTTTAGTTGTATGGGATATATGAAATCCGGCCCCGGTGATTTACGCGTTTCATTTTATCAATATAGCGCGTTACTTCCCCTTCACTAACCACTATATTATCCAAAATATTACCATTATCAAACGGTATTATGTCCGTGACCGTAGGGATATTTGTTACATCTTCTATAGTAAAAACTGACGTAAAAAATTCGTTTAGCAAGGTAGCCATTTCCTTGTTTTCAGAAACTAGATCTCCGTTTGGATTTTTCAAAGGCCCCAAGACGCTTTTTACTGGATTTCTATTATTGACGTATTGAAAGAATCGCTTGGGGTTTTCTTTACCGTCACGAGCTATGGAGATTTCAAATTCGCGCTTGGACTTTTTTATTACACTTTTCGCTTCAAGCCTTAGAGATTTTGGTAGTTAGGCCGACGTGCAGTGATGTAGTCGAGACCACCAAGTCCGAGACTGAGACCGAGACCGAGACCTGATCCTGTGAGACCAAGATCGAGATCAAAGGTTCGAGATCGAGATCTACCTTCCGAGATCGAGACCCTTAAAATTCGAGACCGAGATCGAGATCGAGACCAAGCTCATGCCCTTTCAATTTGTTTTACACTACTATGGAAATTAGACTATGTTAAGTATATTAATAAACTAATAACTACTTTCTCAGATGTAGTGTGTTGAATGCAAAAAGTGTAACCTATAAATAAAAAAATGAATATATATATATACATACTTTTTATTTATTTACTTCTTTTATATCTGTTACAGAAGGTTTAATGAACGTACCCACTACCCAGTTTGACTTGTGCATTTATTTAAAGAATGATAGGTGCTCATTACACTTAAGGAACATCAGCATGCTCAGAAGATCTGCTGAAGTTCGACTTCTGTGGGGCCTCATTATTATGCTTCCATGGCTAAATGCACGCTCAATTGGAGCATTAGAGGCAGGCACTGTTAAAACAGTCATGGCAATATTGGCCAGTGATGAGAATTTATCCCTTTTCTGGTGCCAAAACTTTATTGGAGAGCAGTTGTCTAAAATATGAGATTCAGCGATCTCTAAGAGGTACCGCCGCAACTGTTCCCTGCGGTTCAAAATCTTCCCAGTTTCAACGTTCTTCTGCTTGGACCGATAGCTTTGATATTTTGCCATTAGTCTCGGAACCTTGGTTTGACTGTTTTATTTCGTCATCGCTGCTGTGAGAATGAGCGCTGTCTCTCTGTATCTGCTCATTCTCCGTGCTTGAGCTTCCTGTATAGCATTTTTCCAACACCATTTCTATGAAAAATAAATTGACATATCGGTACTATAAACAGAGGCATGGCAATTAGCATAAGGTCTAAATAATATATATATATATATATATATACACAAATTCAGAATGGTTCCCTGAGACAATTATATGTTAAACACAGACCGTGCATGGAACAAGGAACTCTTCTGGGAAAATTAAATCCACTATAGTCCGAATAAGTAATGGTAAATGACAAATACCATAGTTTTTCTTTTCATGATTTTAGCCCGACGTGGGCAACGGGTCTCTCGCAAAGAGATCCCATAAATATAGCTTCCCTCACCAGCTATCTGCAAAGCAGACAGGAGGTTCTGAATGTAGGGATCTAGGCTTGCTTTAAACCCTAGATCCATGTCCCAAAGCTGGATCCTGTCTGCTTTGCAGATAGCTGGTGAGGGAAGCTATATTTATGGGATCTCTTTGCGAGAGACCCGTTGCCCACGTCGGGCTAAAATCATGAAAAAGAAAAACTATGGTATTTGTCATTTACCATTACTTATTCGGACTATAGTGGATTTAATTTTCCCAGAAGAGTTCCTTGTTCCATGCACGGTCTGTGTTTAACATATATATATATATATATATATATATATATATATATATATATATATATATATATATATATATATTATGGTGGTCCTCCCTTATAGAGGCGATTTTTTTTTTGGTAATTTACATGCTCCCACCCAATAAAGTTGTTCCACTTAATAAGAAAATAATTCTGCTTCAATTTGAGCTCGATCGGATAATAATTAGAGGTGGCTGTCGAAGCTTGAAGTTACCACAAAACTGCCCGTGAGTCCCCCCCCCCCCATTACGATGGGTATTACCCGCTCAAGGCGGGGGTTTTCTATTGACCCCCTGAACAATCTCAGTTGGCCCCCAGGGATCCATGGATCACCACTTGGGAACCACTGATATAATGTGTAGTTAAAAGATTTTTATTTTGCATATATGTTTTAAATTATAAGCGTTATACATAACACTGATGACGTACTATTTTGAATCGTCATGGCTGGCAAGACCACTCACTGTAGCTCACTGTAGCTCACTGTTTAAGATCTTCTTAGTAGGTTCAGGATATTTCTTCCTGTGTTGCTCCACGACTTTCAATAGGTATTGAAGTTGTTCTTCATTCTTAGTGTTTTTTCCACTATAATCCTGGATAAGTGCAATCCCGCGTTCGGCATTGTCGTTCACGACCTTGATGTTTTCAACTTTCCGAAGAGCCTCTTGAAACTCATCATCTGAGTCCCATGTTGACGGGTCTTTTTGCATAAATGCAGTATTGATATTGAGGGCCCGTATAAGCTTGAAAGAGTTTCTCGTGCTCAAGGAATCCAATGTTAGGAGATGATCTTGACGAAGGCTCACACGTTTAGGACATTTTAGGCTGCCTTCTGTCTCATTAATTCCCTTTATAATTAATCTTTTTGTGTCTACTGATACAGAAGCATCAAACAGTGCCAATCCCACCATTTCCTCAGATAGGTACCACAAGTGGCCAGCAAATTTAGATGCTGCAGATTTTGCCCATTTTAAGGATTTCGTTCAAAATTTAAAGTTTGACAGCCACCCCTAAATATTATCGGATCTGGTAAAAACTTTGCCAAAATAATTTTTTTATGAAGTGGAACTACTTTATCGGGTGGGAGCAGTAAAAATAAAAAATTCGCTTTTGAGGACCACCCTAATATATATATATATATATATATATATATATAACATTAATTCAACATCCACTGAGCCCAAAGAGATCTATAATGAATTTTAATGATAAAAAATATACCGGTATAATGAATAAATATAAATAATAAATAAATAAATAAATAAATAATATATAAATAATTTCTCTATTTAGTGTTTCCATTTTCAATAAAATTAATCTGACGGTCGCGGGGGGACAAATTTTTTTTGTAGCACTAACCTAAAAAAAAATCCAGACCCACACACCCGCAAGACAAACGTGGCAACTCAAAACAGGGTGACTGATTAGTGAATACCTAGAGTCCCTTACTTTTACAAACTTTCATAAACATTCTGAATTGTGTCTGTTCAACCAAGCCACCATCATGAGTATGCCAATAACATGTATTTCTCATTACGGTCTCGAGAGGTCTCGAAAGGTCTCGGGGAGAAAAACCGAGACCGCGTCTGTCGAGACCGAGATCGAGACCGAGATCTAAATAGCGGAGACCGAGATCGAGATCTGCAAATTGGGTCTCGAGATCGGTCTCGAGACCGAGACCGATCTCGAGACCTACATCACTGCCGACGTGTTACGTAAACAAAAAAATCATCGGAGACAGCTAAATGCATGAAATCATCCACATCCCAATCTTCAAGATAATGGGCAAACCACATTCTGTCATCGATGTTAAGTTGAGTTTTTCTTGGCTTTGGAAGTTCATGCCAATGCTTTAAACCTTGCCTATGACGGTACAGTCGAATGATCTCACCACTAACGATCTTTCCTCTCAACACTTCGATCTCTCTAGAAAGTTTAGCACAGCTTTTTTCCGCTTACGCGTACCGCTTTCAATGATGTCCTTTGTTTCCTGAGAGAGTGGCAAATTTGGGCGCCCAGATTTGGTTGTATCCATTTCACATTCATCCAAAGTTTTATTCCAATTTCTTTTGACGAAGTCCTCACTTCTTCGCAACTTTTTGGCAACCCATGAACGTGTTATAAAGGTGGCTCCAGCATCACGAGCTTCGCGAAATGTTATTGCTCGTATGCGATCTATCACACGTTGCCTCTCCGAATTACCAATTAATTGAGAAGCCATTATATTATCACTTTATCAGCTAGAGTAATTTTAATACCTGCAATAAATAAAGAATTTTATATATTTTTATAATCACTAAAAACTATTTCGATATAAGTAAACATGTAAGCTGCAAAGGGGGGGGGCTGAGGTTTTTTGGAACCCCTTATATACCTATGAATATTTATATACATGATACATATGTGTGCGCAGTATATTTTTATATATATATATTGGTAAACTTATTGTTTACCAATAAACCAAGCCTTATATATATATATATATATATATATATATATATGAAATAGGATCCCTCCTAAGGAGACGTAATTTTACATTTAGGATAAAAACGAAGACGTAGAGCAAGAAAGTCATTATATTTGGCTGCAGCCGACGTTTCGGGCAACTCTACCCATTTTCAAGGCCTAATAAAATAAAAGGCTAAAATTAATGCATGACAAAAAAAAAAAAAATAAAAAATTATACGAATGTCAAAAACAAACTAATTCAGCACAAAATAAAACCACTTAAAGAATAAAAATTAAAAAGCGTAAAACAAGCATAAGCCAAAAACAAATTAAAAATTATATACATGACAAATAACATGATAAAAGTAAAACTTTAAAACTAAAAACATTCAAACAAATTAGTTAAAAATTAGTTAAAAACTTCACTAATAAAAAGTTAAATGAAAAAACGCAAAAGTGCACGAAAACATACCAAGCTCACTTGACATCCTCAAACAACTGAGGCGAAAAGGAGACAGGGTCAAGGGGAAAACAAAAAAATTTAGTTGGTAGGCATTCTAATTAATATAAAGGGGGTAACAGCTGGAATCAATATTTAAGCTGGAATTCAGAAATTTAATGCACAAAGATTCATAAATACGGAGAGAGGACGGACATTTTAATGATTTAAGAATTTTAAAGTTATTAACGGAAATATCAACTTTACACTTAACAGAATGATTTCTAATGGCAGACTGTTCCTTTCTAGATAAAACTTTCCCTGTCCTATGGCTAATACCCATATGGGAGCAAAATCTCGCCTGCAAAGAACGAACTGTGCTGCCAATAATTTTTTATTTTTTTTTGTCATGCATTAATTTTAGCCTTTTATTTTATTAGGCCTTGAAAATGGGTAGAGTTGCCCGAAACGTCGGCTGCAGCCAAATATAATGACTTTCTTGCTCTACGTCTTCGTTTTTATCCTAAATATATATATATATATATATTATATATATATATATATTATATATATATATATATATATACAGGGTGGGCCGTAAGTTTCCATACATAGGAAAAATAAACATTTTGTTATGGACAACCATTTTTATTTATATAATATGCTCTACATGGTTGCCATTGTTTTGAAAACACATTTCAATACGTGTTCCCCACTGTTGATGAACACGCATTAGCACAGTTGACGTTATGCTTGTAATGGCGTTGGTGATACGTTCCTTTAGATGATTTATGTCTCGTATCTTTTCCTGATACACCATGGCCTTCAAGTGCCCCCAAAGATAGAAATCAAGGGGGGTGAGATCTGGGGATCTGGGAGGCCACTCCACAGGACCACGCCGACCAATCCAAGCATCCGGAAACTGCTGATCCAAATACCGACGCACGTGAAGACCATAAGTTTAAATTTTCCTATGTATGGAAACTTACGGCCCACCCTGTATATATATATATATATATATATACACACACACACTCATAATTATATACTATATCTTTTATTTATACGTTTGTGTTTTTGTTTCAGTGTTCCTGTGTGATACTTGTTGAGTTTTGCTGGTACAATGAGCAGGCAAAGAACACGGGGATCTGCCAGCCACATTGTCTGGTTCTCCACTATCAGAGCGTCCTCTGTCTGAACTTCCAACCCGTATACAAGTTGCAAGGCATTTCCTCTTCTTGAAGGAGAACAAGTACACCAGCAACAGGGAGATTCTTCCGGAGGTATGCCAAACACTTATTGACCTTTGGAATCGTGCTAACATTCCATCACAGCCAATCAAGAATGTGAAGACCAAGCTGCTCCGATTGATGGAAAAAGGCTCACAAGCATCGAAGCAAGGCAAGCAGGCCACAAAAACCAAGAAGTTCGAGGAAAGCCTGAATCAATTGTTTGACATAGCTGTCTGCCAATGCGATGATCTGTCTGCATGCCACTGTGAAAAAGAAATGAAAGTTCCACGACGAGAGCATGCCTTTCTGATCGACCAGAGAACCACGCGGATCATGCAGATCAGTCGGGTGGATACGAATGTGACTCAGATGATGGAGAGAAGGAAGTAAAGAGAGGATCGGATGCAAGAAAGACAAGAAGAGAATAGAAGAAAAACGAAACGGCAAGAGGTAGCATCCTCTGCAGATATGGTCGAATCAGCTCAAGCAGAAGCAGACTCCAGTGGTGAAAGTGTTGGTGATGAGTGGATGGGTGTTAGTGCCCAGGAGGACAGGAACATCACACCGATTCCCACTGTTGCTTTGGAAGCTGACCGGTATGGTGTATCGAACAGGGCTGCTGCAGCTATCAGCACTGCAACATTGGTTGACTATGGCATCATTAGTTCTGATGATCAGATAAACGTAATTGACCACCACAAAGTATAGAGAGCACGGCAGAAGGTACGGAGGGATCTGAAGGAGGCAGTAACTTACCACGATGTGGAAGTCACTGCTTTATTTTTTGATGGGCGGAAAGACATGACACTTGTCAAAGAGAAAACGGGGAACAAATGGTACAACACAAAGAAAGTTGAGGACCACTATGTGCTGGTCAGAGAGCTTGGAACCTTCTATCTAAGCTCTCTGACACTGGAACGAGGAACTGGCACTGTCATTGCGGATGGACTTCAAAATGCGATTGAAGAAATGGTATTGTAGACAAGATAATTGCAGTGGGAGCCGACAGCACAGCCACAAACATAGGGCACAGATGTGGAGCAATACACCTGCTAGAGTGCCGCCTGGGTCGCCCTTTGCACTGGTTCATCTGTAGTCTGCATTTAAATGAACTTCCACTGCGCCACTTGTGCAAGGAACTCATCGGCCCAACAGAATCTGCAACTCAATGGAAAGGACCAATTGGCAAAGCTTTAGCCGCATGTGAAAGTTTGCCACTTTCCTCTAGAGGAATTCAATGTATTGCTGATGGCCACACTCTCCCGGATGTTGACCTTACTGAATTGAGTCGTGACCAAGCCTACCTCTACAGAATGATGAAAGCGATAAGGACTGGTGTCATTAATGAAGATCTTCTACGAGAGAAGCCTGGACCAATCTCCCATGCAAGATGGGTTACAACTGCCAGCAGAATTTGTCGGCTATATGTAGCGATGGTGCAGCCAAGTGATGAACTGTATTCACTCACACAGTTTGTCGTGTGCCACTATGGACCCATGTGGTTTAGCATCAAGTGCCATCCAAGGTGCACAGATGGCCCAAAACATTTCCTGGAGCAAATGAAGCTGCTACGATTACTGCCACCAGCTAGCAAGACTGTCACATGGCCTGTGATCCAAAGAAATGCATATTGGGCTCACCCTGAAAATGTTCTACTGGCAATGCTTGCAGATGCAGATCAAGCAAACCGGAAATTGGCCATCGATGTAATCAAGACCATTCGACGAGCTCCCAAACCTGCTCAACAGCAAGTCAGAGAATTTCGGCCACCAAAGATCAAACAAAGTGCTCAGAATTTGAAAGATTTACTTCACCAGTGGAGGAGTGCACAATGGAACCACCACTCACGAAGCAGTTCTCTGTCGAACAACTCGATAAGATCACTGAAGAACCCCTTGTTGTCCGGATACATGTCACTCCCAAGGTGTAGAACGCTGTGTTAGGATCGTAACTGAAGCGTCTGGGGCAGTGTATGGAAAGGATTCAAGAGATGGTTACATTAGAGCAGTACTTAAATCCCGTGACTTTATGCCGTCATTCAAAACTAAACAAGATTTTAATGTATCATTTACTAAATAAAACTATCTAGTCTACCTACCTACCTACCTACCTACCTACAGTGTATGTTTATTCCAAAAATAAATTTTTCTATTTTTCCTGAAAAGCAGTACATTGTAAGGGGTCAAATGATAGCTCAAACCCTAGGAAAGCAAGTGTCCAAAAGTTATGGGTAACTAGCAATTTTCACGATTTTCACATGCGAAAAAGGAGGTGTTGCACTTGTCACAAAAAATTTTGTTTTCATTTTTGAATTTAGGGAGGTCAATTGTACAAAACCTGAAATGTACCTCTTGATCCGTTACACTTTGCCCAATGACGCTACACGCTACTATACAGGTTATAACAGGAGCGTCAGCATGGACTTCAGATAGGTTTTCTAGGCATTGAAGTAGGTCACTCTCAGTACCTAAACGCAGTCTACCATCATCAGAGAGTGCTGGAAGGCATGCTTGGTTCTCATGGCGAAAGAACTCCTCTAGGTTCCCGTCCCTGGTCTGGCAACCAATGTACAGCCGCGAAAAGAGTCCGACGTTATTTTTCAGACACACCAGTTGGTGTTTCCCTTTACTTGCTGTCTTCGACCTGGGGTTGACAAAAACGTTCAGCTTGTTGCGACGTATGATGTCATCAATGGGCTTCGTTCTTTCTACCAGACGCTCTCTGGTGAAGGTTTTGAATTGCTCCTTGCCAATCATCTTCACCTTCTGGACAGCATCGACCGCTGCAGGACCTGCAATTTCCTTGGAGTCGAGAACAATCGGGTCCACGCTTTCTTCCTCGAACGGGTTGCCAAGATCTTCTATCATATTAACAAGGGAGATGACATCTTTGGTAAATGCGGTCTGCACACTGGCTGCTGATCGTGGTGCCGTGTGTCAATTTGCATTCCCTTGTGCTGGTGCCCATCTTGGAACTCTTGTATTGCCGCGGCGATTTCTGGTCCAGCAATCATCCAACGCCGAAGGGCACTTGGGTTGTCCGTAAGGCCAACAGCTCCACCATCCCCTTTAATTAGGGCGTTGTTCTGCTCATGTGCTTGGTCAATTGGGATTGAGGAGAACACTGTCTGGGTCTTCTGAACTGTGAAACTGCCAGCCGTGAATTTTGCGGCCACATCTGGGTGCTTTGTTGAAAGTTCAGCCATGTCTTTCAGATGAACTGAGATCCACCTAGCGTAGTTGGTGCGATCCAGAGCGTGGAACCAGGGGGCGAGTTCAGTCAGGGCGTCGAGATACATGGTGAATGATGCCTGCCGTAGAGAACGCACATAGACGAGTATCAGAAGCTCTATTTCCAGCATGGTTGCCCAATACTGAAATTGAAGATATGCATGTGTTCTGTTATGGCACCAGTCTTCAAAGTTTTCTGTCTCCCCTGCCTCAGCTGGATGTATCTGACAGCTTCTGTCGTATGCTCGTTTTTGTAAGATGCCTAGTGCAGATGCGGTTACCTGGTGTGCTCGTTTTGTACGCGTGATGTGGGCTGCGTGCAAGAACGAATCAGCTGTCCCTGGTGATGCGATCTCGGCTTGCACTAATGCATGAACCCAACCACTTCCTTGCAGCCAGTCACCCACCATCTTCAGGGCTGCCAACTCGATGTGGAGACCACCAAACATCACCACTAGTTTGTCTTCCCCGTAGCTCTCTGGCCACTTCCACTGAATCTGCTTGGCCAAGGCAAACAGGGATTGGTCGACGGTGATTACTGGTGTCTGCCCTGGATTAACATGTTCAATACATTTTTGCACAACGTCCACTGAATGTCGGATCATGGCGGTTGTGTGTGCTCTCTCAAGGAAGAGTGGGAGCAAAGAAGTGGGGCATATAACTTGTCAAGACGTGTTTTCCTCTACGTCAGACCTTTCAAGGGCCTGTCTGACGTGGTCTAGCCACAGGTATTCAGTCTTTCTCTGTTCTGGGAAGCCTTCTCGGCACAGAGACACCACATCAGCAGGTGGGATAGTTTGATTTGTAATGGTGCTGGTGACAGTTGGAATGTTAGTATAATTGTACGGCAAGTTTATGACGATCTTCTTATCGCTTGCTTTACCGGACCCTTCTGCGATGACGATACTCCGATTAACCCCTTCGCCAGTGAAGGATGGATGCTGGAATAGGGAGATAGCAGTACCATGGAAGGACTCCTTAGCTGTTGTTGAACTTGGATTGTGATCTATGTTGTCGACAGCAGCAGTTGTGAACACACTGCCGCGCATCTTTGGAGGGCAAACTACTTGCTCTCGTTGGAACTGCTGGCAGACGTTGTCTCCCTCTGTGCTGAGATTCGGAGAACACGGTCATATGAGATGCTAATTCCATAGTGAAAACGCCTGTCAACCAATTCCCTGTTGCGTGTGTGAGCATGAACCATCAACCCTAGGTAGGTGGGAAAAGGTGTCTCCTGAGAGGGTATGTGCCGGACATTGACAGAGGCTGTTGTCCCAGGCGTCCGATTACACTGGCCAACAAAATGAAACTTTTTTTCTCATCACAAACATGATCACACTTTTCTTAATGCATTTTTCGCGCTGATTCCGAATCTGGTTTTTTTTTTCTAGCACGTAGAGTTATATAGATACACTGGTTTTGATATTTTTAAGTTTTTGATATTGCTATAAGAAAATTTATGGATGTATAGATCACACTTAGGAATGCTAAACAACAAATACATCATATACCATATTCAATGTACTTATAAATAAAGAATATATACATTATTTTATTAAAAGCGCTGTGAGTGTGATTTCCTTTTGTAAATTTGGCCTGGATTGTCACGATACAGCATCCAACAATGGTCCGCCATCATGCTTTCATTCCAATATCCTTGGTAGCGCTTCTCCATCATCTGAATATCTTGATGGAAGCGCTCTCCTTGCTCGTCACTCACTGCACCCAGGTTTTCAGGAAAGAAATCTAAGTGGGAATGCAGGAAGTGAATTTGTAACGACATTCGACACTCCATTTCTTTGAAGGCATCAAGGAGGTTCTTGACTCCATCCTTATACGCAGGTGACTTGTTGCTTCCAAGAAAGTTTTCACATATCCATTTGAACGCCAGCCAAGCCTTCAATTCCAGCGGACTTAGGACTTAGGACTTTTTCAAATTCAGTGTCATTCAAAACCTCCCTTATTTGTGGCCCAACAAAATTCCTTCCTTCAATTTTGCTGCAGTAACCTTCGGAAATTTCCTTGAAAGGTATTGGAACCCTTCAGAATTGACTTTACCCATTGCTTTAACAAAATTCTTCATTAAACCAAGTTTAATGTGAAGAGGTGGCAGATAGATCTTTTGGGGATCCACTAAAGGGACAGACTGGACATTGCTTATCCCTGGGACATATGTATACCTAAGTGGCCAGTCACTTTTGGTGTAATGTTCTATAGTGGCGCGACTGTCCCACAGGCAAAGGAAACAACAAAATTTTGTGAATCCTGACTGCATACCCATAAGCATTCCTATAATTTTTAGATCTCCACAAACATTCCATTGATGACTGTCGTATTTGATTGCCTTAAGTAGTATATCCATATTGTCATATGTCTCTTTTAGATGGACGGAATGGGCAATGGGGATGGATGGCATTATATTACCATTATACAAAAGAACTGCTTTCAGGCTTCTCTGCGACGAATCAATAAAGAGGCGCCACTCAGATGCCACATACGTCTGAGATATGGCTGTAAATAGTCCATTGATGTCATGGCAATAACAGAGAGGACCGTCTACTGAAAAGAATGCTGTTAATTCAAAATTCCGCTTTGGTAGTAACTAATACGAACATTGTTCTCAAGTAAATTGTTCTCCTTTAGTCTTGAGGCGAGAAGCTCTGATTTCTCTTTAGACAGCGATAAGTCTCTAACAAGATCATTCAACTGTCCTTGGGTTAACTTTTTAGGCTCTAAATGTCTACCTTCAAAAGTGTACTCTGGTTCTGTAGATGGTCCGGAAACGCCAGTTGCACCTTCATCACTTTCCATGTCATCTATGATAGAATCTAGCCTATCACTTGGGGGAATTGGAATGGGCAATGTTTCATCATGTTTTACTGGTCTACGTGATGAATCCAAGTTTGGATATACAATCTGGTGTTTGTTCTTGGCAGAAAACCCCATTAAGTTCACACTACAAAAATAATAGTCTTCATGATGATCTCTCGGCTCCCTCCATATCATGGGTATGGCAAATGGCATTGAAGCTTTCTTTTTGTTAAGCCAATCACGTAATCCATTTGAACAGCCAGAACAGATTTGATGTGGCGCCCATGGTTTATCTTGGTCACCTAGATGGCAACCAAAGTATAGCTTGTATATTTTCTTAATGTCGGTTGTAATACTTCGTCGCTGTGTTTTAGTTGTCAACTGGCCGCATACGAAACAGAACTTGTCGGGGTCATTCTTACATTGTCGAGGCATGTTGACTGACCTGAGCAAACTATAAATTCAAAAAAAATGTACACCAACTTGACACAACAAGTTCTTGGACTGGACTGATCTTTTGACACACAAAGCACGGCGTTGTTGCCTGAATCACAATGCTGCTAGACGTAAAAGCTCACACCTGAAATACATAAGATGTATAATTAAGATAACTGAAATAAATAAGATGAATAAACTAAAAAAACACACTAAAATAAACACAATCAAATGTTGAAATATTAGTATTTTGCCTATTTAAAATGGTTAAATCTGTGTAGTTATATATATGCCTTCATCTTGAAAACTATACGTGCTAGAAAAAATCTGAATGCAGTTTTGGAATCAGCGTGAAAAATGCTATCCAGCCACCACAAATTTTACTCTGATGAAAAATCTTTGTTGACCAGTGTTATGCTTGACACTATTGAACTTCATCAACTGGGCGATGGTTAGTGCTGCATGCGTCGTGTGTGTCACGTGTTCTGTAATACTGGCACCATCCAGGACCATTCTCACCAAGCAAAGCAGTAGTTGCGGTACAGATTCTTCTTGGCATCCTTCAGCGAAACCAGTGAAGGGCTTGGCTTCTTGAAACATTTGGCGGCGGACCACCTGTGCTGCATGAGCAAGGCACACGCATCTCTGTCACTGTCTAACTCGCAGGATTTAGCAATCGCAGAACCAACATCGTCATTAAATGCCAGAAGGATATCTCTTCCTTTCTTGTGGGCACTCATGTCTGGGAACTGTGACAGGAGTCGTTCTTTCAGTCGTGTCGTGTTAACTCTGCCATCTACTTTGACTCCTACCTGCTCCAACATAGCCGTGTAGCGGCGAGCAATATTAACCAGTTTGAACACCGGTGTTGTCGCCCCAAGACGTGTTTCTTCGATGTATAGAACCAAATCGGCGAAGACAGTAGTGGCTATTTCCCTCTCGCGAGCAGTTTCCTTAGATTCGGCAGCCTTTGCCTTCTTTGCTCGATTGTACAAACCTACTAAACATTTGGCATGGTACTTAGCCTCCAGAGCCACAACGTCTCCCACACTGAGTATGGCAAGCAGGTGTGTGTCTTCAAGAATCTCAGCACAGGCTCGCACCCGGATGTCTAGCTGGAAGGTTGATGTTGCGCGGAATCCTTCTGCGCCAGCTGCTTGTCTGCAGAAGAAGCACAATGCTTCTTGGACGCCCTTCTCAGAAACTACGAATTCCGACCTCATGTGTTTGTATACACCTGTTTCGTCTCCATCTTGGCAATGACCGTCTGTTTCCAGTTTCCGTTTTTCTGCTCTCTTCAGCATAGTAGAGTTGAATTTGAGCTGGCATTTCTTGTGATACTGTGCATTGTGTGCAACCATGGCGGCTTCAATGCCGCACCCTTCATCCAGTCTCTCTATCTTCAGTGTCTGTGGAAGTTGACCCAGTTCGCTGAATTTCACTAGGTTTTCTGCCAGTGAAGTGTATCCACTCCCAACGTCAGTTCTTTTCGACTGTGAAGGACGTGTTAGCTGCTCTGCCTTGTCCTCTTGGCAGATGATACACAGGTTCCAGTTAATCTCAGTTGGATGCACGGACACTGATGACCACAGACGCTTTGGATCATCGACGTTGAAGCTTTGACTAGACGACATGATGTTCCTTACAGGCGGCCCTGCAAAGAGAAAAGAACAATATTACATTAATATTTCAGCTGTAGCAATTCAACTAGATATCACCCACAAGGAGATGTGAACACAGAACACACACTCAGCGACTAAATTCCGTCAGCCCCAGTAGCACATTAATCGAATGGTACCCCCATCCCTCCTCATTGTTTTCCCCACAACACAATTTCATCACACGCCAGGCGACATCGGAAATGCAGCCCGATGACGTAGCAAAACGTAATGGTACCCTCATCCCCTCCTTATCGCCCCCACAGCAATGACAATCACATTCAGAGCGACAAGGACAAATCAGTCGCTATCTGATTAAACGTAATGATTTCCCATCCCTCCTGACCCCAAGCACAGTGTGATTTAAACATGCCGCAACAAAATGAAATTAGTCCTGCTTTATACCACCAGTGTTTATTAAATAACGTTACTATACTAACAATCGCAAAGGTTGGTGATAGATATTTATAATTGATCGGTAAAAGATGTGGATACGCTCATTGTCTAAAATTAACACTAAATTAAAAAAAAATATATATATATATATATATATATATACAGTGGTGAGCTGCCAAAATTTTAACAACCGGTTCGCTAAGCTGTCAAAATTTTAACCACCGGGTTCTGTATAAAAAATTCTGAATTCGGCAATAAAAAAATGACAACCCTTCCCACCCCACCCTTTCGCAATTTTAATTCAATTAATTATCTCCTATTTGCCTTTTTCAAGTGTCTGCATTTTATGATTCAGCTAGGTATTAATAACTGCATGACAATTAATTAGTATAGTTAATTAGAGAAATAGACGTTTCTAATGAAATCAAAAAAGAAGAATTATTTAATAAAAACCAATGAATCATATTATCTACATAGTTAAAATTAAATTGCTCAGTCAACTTTAGCAATAATGAATTATTAGGCAAAACATAAATATCAGTACATCTGTGCTTTTAAATTTTTTTTTTTTTAAATTTAAACATTTTTACGTACCTTATTATTACTTATTACGGTAATAGTTTCCAAATGGCTTCTTGGTTTTCTCCGTAAACTGTCGTTTTGGATACACGAACTCTGGTATCTAAAGCGGATCGATGACTTCTCATCCATGATTTGACATACGGTATGTTAACGGGTTCCAGAAGCTTAATGGTTTCCCCAACAAATTGATGATCGTAAAGCATATGTGTTTAGTTGTTAAACTTGCTCTTCTATCACTACAAATAATATTCATCACCGAAAAACCTCTCTCTGCTTCTGCAGAACTTATTGCAATTGTGTTCATAATTTGCTTTGCTTTCCTTATTATTTCTGGAGCTGGAAGATCTTTCGTTGAATGTTATTTTCTACATAGTCACGAAAATCATTTAAATCAATTTCAAATTTTAAAAATTTATTTAATTCGTGCAACTTTTCTTCTCTAAATTTCCAAGGGACTCTGACTTCTTCAATGTTCCATGAAGTGGGGTCCATAACACTGAATAATTCAACAATTTTAGGTGTATTATTACCAGGACCTAAATTATCCTTTTTATACTTAATGTGTTGTTCATTTAATAATCTTGCCTTCATTTTATAAATTATGCACTCTCAGTATTACTTTTTCTCGTGGCAGTGATTTAAACCTTATATTTTCTGAGTCATTCGTCTATGGCGTGATTGACGTCATAACTTTTCTGAGAAGGTCTCTACTGAGAGCTGAGAGTCTGAGAGCTCTCTTCAGCATCCAGCAAAAAAGTTAACAACCGGTTCTTATTTCAAAAAGATTTTAACAACCGGTTCGCGCGAACGGGTGCGAACCGGGTCCAGCTATATATATATATATATAATATATATATATATATATATATATATATATATATATATATATATATATATATATATATATATATATATATATATATATATATATATTATATATATATATATATATTATATATATATATTATATATATATATATATATATATATATATATAATATATATATTATATATATATATATATATATATATATATATATATATATATATAATATATATATATATATATATATATATATATATATATATATATATATACTCAAATAGTGTGCAAGATTTGGTCTAACCTTTTCTTGAAATGATCCACAGAGGAACTGTTCACAACTTCTGAAGGTAAACTGTTCCACGTGTCACAGATCTTATACGTAAAGTAATTCCCACACACACTAGTCCTAAACCGTTTCAAATCCAACTTCCAACCATTGTTGCGAGTTGGGTTATCATTTAAACTAAACATGCTTCTAAAATCGACATCGTTGAACCCGCGTAAGAGCTTGAAAACCTCGATCAGTTGACTGCGCAGCCTCCGAGTTTCAAGCGAAAACAAGTTCAGGGCGCGTAAGCATCGATTGTAGCCCATATGCTAACGGAATGGATTAACTTTGTGGCCCTCGCCTGCACTCGCTCCAGCCTCTCAATATCTTTCCTGAGGGTGGGCGACCAGAACTGTACAGCATACTCCAGGTGCGGCCGAACAATGGAATTGTACAGAGAGAGCACAATTTCCTTGTTCCGAAACTGAAATTGCCTAATTGCCTCCTGATATAACCCAACAGCTTCTGGGCTTTCTTTTCCACCTCTACGCACTGTTTGGTAAACTTAAGGTCGCTGCTGATTAGCACACCCAAGTCCTTTTCCAAATCAGTCGCCTCGATATTGTTCCCAACATCGAGTAGTCCGACTTGGGATTGGCGTAGCCAATGTGCATCACTTTGCATTTACCCAAGTTAAACGGCATTTGCCATTTTTCGGACCATTCTCCTATCCTACCTAGGTCCGCACGCAGTTGCTCGATCGCTTCGGGCGTCCCAACATTGGCCCCAAGCTTGGTGTCATCAGCGAATTTGGCGATCCTACTGACGATGCCACCATCGATATCATTTATGTAAATGATAAACAACAGTGGCCCCAAAACGGAACCCTGAGGAACCCCACTAGTGACCGAGGCCCAACCCGAACTAACCCCTTTAATTACAACCCTCTGCTGCCTATTCTTCAGCCAGTTTTCAATCCACCTACCTATTTCTCCACCGATACCCAGCGCGCGCACTTTCGCCATTAGCCGGCGGTGAGGTACCTTATCAAAGGCTTTCTGAAAGTCGAGATAAAGTATACCAATCGCCCTACTCTTATCATACTCACTCAACATGACGTGGAAAAACTCGAGCAAGTTGGTGAGACACGACCTATGCCGTCTAAACCCATGTTGGGAGTCCCCAAGCAGCTTGTAGGAATCCAAATGGTCAACGATCCTATCCGCTATTATCCCCTCTAATAATTTACCTACAACTGAAGTGAGACTAATGGGACGATAGTTCCCTGGACTTTCGTGATCCCCTTTCTTAAAGATAGGGGTCACGTTGGCTTCCCTCCAGTCACCATGCACCTGGCCCGTCTCCAACGATTTATTGAAGACTGTAACCAGGTGGGGAACCACCTGGTCGCGCACCTCTCGCAACACTCTGGGGAGAAACTGGTCTGGCCCAGGAGCCTTAAACGCGCTCAGTTTGTCTATTCTATCGGCAACGACTGTCGCGGTACATCGAACACTATCCAGGCCAGCACCTTCGTGCCTGACGCCTGGCTCGGGGATGACGCGGGTGTCCTCCCTGGTGAACACTCCCGCAAAGTACTCATTAAGCACATTAGCGATGGGCTTTCTACTATTAACATAACTGAAGAACTCCTTAGGGTTCCCTTTGCAGAGGCTTGCCACCCGTAGTTCTTCGTTACGTTTCGCTAGCCTAACCTTCGCCTTCACTTCCCTACACAGGCGGACATACACTTCAGTGTTCTCATGGGAACGATTGGCCTTCGCCCTCCTATTCGCTACTTTCCTATTTCGGATAGCCGAAGCGATGTCACGATTGAACCGCTTAGGCTGCGTTGAAGCAGAGGTGACCGGTTTTGAGGGTATGGCAGCAGCCTGCAGCACCATAAACTCGTCCCGGAATGCACTCCACACTCCCTCAACATCGCCGCCGACCTCTAACCTCATCTCACCTACGCTATCCCGGAGGCTAACAAAGTCCGCCGGAGATCGAGCTTACTGCCTCTCGAGTTATTACGCTTCACCCGAGGGACGCGCACACGGAACCTAATCAGATCGTGATCACTCCCGCCCAACGATTCGTCAACGGTGAGGCCAGTGACGAGGTTGTCTTCGGTCGTGAATACTAAGTCTAGAACGCTTTCGCCTCGTGTAGGCTCATTGATCCACTGAGTGAGGAAGTTCTCATCAGCAAAGTCAACTAGCCTCCTCCCTTCACATCAGCAGTCCTGTCTTCCCACTTTATGCCGCGACAGTTGAAGTCTCCTAAAACTACACACACCCTATCCCCTAGCAGTTCGGTGTACAGAGCTGTATCCTCCTCGAGGAGGAGATGCGGAGGTCTGTACACCAAGATTAACCTATAGCTCGTCCCTCCCACATTCAGATCGACGCCAAGCAGCTCCCGTTCCGACCGGAACTGGCAGTCAACCGGACTCATCGTGTCCCTGACGTATATTAGTACCCGACCCCCGTCCCACGGGGGCGGTCTTTGCGAAACATTCTATACCCGGGAATTTCGAA
>JAJOZX010009752.1:0-156009 GCA_023014485.1 Bathynomus jamesi | reverse complement strand
CCGAGCTTGAATGATTCTTTCATCAACTTCTCGGTCTTTTATAAGCCTCTATTCTGGCTGAGTTGCCAGATAGCGCAATGTATTCAGTTGCCAGATAGCGCCATGTGTCCCAGAAATCCATATATAATCATCCATTGTGTACCACAATTGAATCCAATTAAATTCTGTTTATTAAATAAATAATTTACACACTCAATCTTTATTAATTGCATACCTTTCCAGTTTTTTTTTTTTTTGCAATGATCGGATTGCTCTTGCTAGATATTATTATTATGCTTATATATATATATACATTCTTTTAAACATCTTATGTTAGGTATATGTAAATATATATATATTATATTATTTATTTTTTCATATTATAACATTTAATTTTAGTTTAACGTTTAGAAGCAAATTTAACATTAACTTGGACTTCATTGAACTTGAAGTTAAACTTTTCGAAACAAACAACAGTTAACCACACATAATTCAACATAGAAAACTTAATAGAAAATAATTAATTTATGGTTAACTAGTTTATTTCGACATAAGTTTATTATAATTATATATATACAGTCTTTTAAACAGCTTATGATATATATTATATATCTATATATATATATATATAATATATATATCTGAACTCTTTCAGCTAAAGAAGCCTTATGTATAGAATTGGTTGTGTAATAGCTGATATTAAACTCTTTCACATGTTCTGAAAAGCACGGCGTATAAATTCCTTCCCCATATCCGTACAAAAATAGCTATATATATATATATATAGTGTTTCACTATAGATGTATATAGGGTTTTACAATAGATGTATATAGTGTTTAACGATTAGAATCAAATATAACATTAACTTGAACTTCATTAAACTTAGTTAAACTTTTCGAATGTTCTGAAAAGCACGGCTTATAATTTCCTTCCCATATCCGTACAAAAATAGCACTTCAAGACATTATTGTATAGAAATAAGGTAACACAAGTACTACAAGAAATAAATAAAGAAGTACCCACAAACAATCTGTAGTGAAACAAAAAAAAAGGCAAAACAGGCCGCGTGACCCTGAACATTTTAATGAGAAAGAAATGTACTTTAATATTATGTTTATTAAATTCTCCTAAAATAATTATATAAGACCGAAGTAATGGTCTGACGTTGGGGTGAATCCAATTAAATTCTGTTTATCAAATAAATAATTTTACACACTCAATTTTCATTATAAACATTCGAATATCAGTGGGAAAAACGAACGGAAATGAAAATTTATGAAACAATTCAAAACAGACGATCGTCATTCCCCAAACCCGTGTATTATATATATTATATATATATATATATATATATATAATACCTAAGTTGTATCGAGATGAAAATTTATGAAACACACGAGTCTCATTCCATGCGAAAAAAATTGAAACAATATGAAATTTACGAAACAATTCAATTAAAAGTTGAAATTATCCAAAATACAATCCGCTAGAGGAAAGGATTCCGAGAATCTGCCCACTCGATTGACCATAATGACCTTTCTCCCAGACAGCTTGAACAAAACCTCTCTCGACTCCATTTCTTAGATATGCCCACAATTATATATATATATATATATATATATATATATATAGAGAGAAGAGAGAGAGAGAGAGAGAGAGAGAGTTTTGTTCAAATAACGGGATATGCTTGTATCTTTTGCCATTGTGTTCGAACACAATTGTTCGAGCACAATTGTTCGAAAACCATAGTTCGAAAAACAGTTGTTCGAAGCAGCAATTATTCGACGTTATAATTGTTCGAATGAACAACCAACTAAATAAAATCTTAGTTGCCAAGACGCAAATACGAAGATGTAAATAAGAAGGTTAGCCTCTTCATTTAAACTATAACATTTATAGTGCTGCAGTAGTATACCACCCTTAAAATGGCAGAGTTTGTTTCTAGTGAGAAAGGAAATCCAAATCGAAAACCATACCCATATTATGTTATATCAGTCAGGGTGAGTCTTCTGCCACGTCAGGCGTACGCTAGGTTAGGCTGTAGAGCAATTTCCCCATGTCATCAACTTTCGGACAGTCAGGGATCGTTGGGCGTGATTTCCGACTTTTCCAAAAAATATGTGGCCGTAAAATTACCTACTGTACTTACCCCTACCATACCTCTTTGTTTAGGAGTGTATCGTACTTACTGATGTCATGCAGGGATGACACTAATAACATGTAAGTAAAAATAAAAACCGGAAACTATAAAAAATCTATTTAAAATAACAGGATCATTTGACCCGAGGCAGTAGTATGCCCGAAAAACATCGTAATGCACGATTTTTTCTATGGAGCAATAATAATTAACTCTTTCTCGCCGAATTGGTAAGCTTTTCACCCGACCTTAGACCTCCAGTTTAACATGGATTCAGAAATACATCTCGTCGATGGGGTCGTTGCTTACTCTTCCACATTTCAACATAACAGGATTATTGAACCGGATTTAAAATAACAGGATCATTTGACCCGAGGCAGTCAGTATGCCCGAAAAACATCGTAATGCACGATTTTTTCTATGTAGCAATAATAATCAACTCTTTCTCGCCGAATTGGTAAGCTTTTCAACATACCTTAGACCTCCAGTTTAACATGGATTCAGAAATACATCTCGTCGATGGGGGTCGTAGCTTACTCTTCCACATTTCAACATAACAGGATTATTGAACCGGATTTAAAATAACAGGATCATTTGACCCGAGGCAGTCAGTAGTACGCCCGAAAAACGTGTTAATGCATCATTTGACGAGTCAGTAGTATGACCGAAAAGCATGCATGATTTTCTCTTTAGTAATAATAACAACTAGCTCGAAGAGTGACAACGGATAAAGTTTTCACGTCACCTTAGATCCACAGTTTAATGTGGAAACTGAATGCTATTTTAAAAATATAATTAGGCTATATTTCTTTATTATAAAATAAGTTAACAATTATGTTAACACAAGAAAACAATACTTGTAAGTAAAAATATAATATAAGGGACTACCATAGAAATGTAAGTGCCTATAATTCAAGAAACACGATTTTATATATATGTTACTCATCCGGTCCCGTTATAGCGGATTGGTACACGTCATAGCTCCACCCAGCTACATCGGCAGCCAATCACTACGAACATCTGGTCTTTTGGGCGGAGCTTGGCGATTGTGCATATAAAAGGGGATATTTTTCAGTTGGGAGTAACAGTAGCTATTTTCGCGTCAGTGATTAATCATTCCCTCCACCATGGACCTGTACGTCTCCCCAGACTTGTATGAAGAAGTGATACTGCAGCATTAACCGCAATTAGCTTTTTAACGCGATTGACCGTGATGATTATTTTCAACGCAAACCGTAGAAGATATTGCAGTGACGCTCCTTACAATCCGACGCAAGGGACTACCATAGAAATGTAAGTGTCTATAATTAGAATTTATATATATATGGATGGGGTGTAGTATCTCGTCAAATAGATACTCGCCAAAAATTTTTTATGTCAATCAATGTTATTTTGTTACCCCATTATGCTAAAATCGAAATTTTTATGGCGTTCAATGTTATTCCTCGAACCAAAGATATCTTCACATAATGGGGATCTGTCTGTATACTCTGTATATGTTTTAAAAGAATGAACATTATTCCTTTAAGGTCCGATGAGGATTTGACACGTGTTATACAATCTTTTGAAGAATCTCGGAATACGGGGGATATACTGAACAGTCAACAATGTCACACATCCTCCACCATGGACCTGTACGTCTCCCCGGAATTGTATGAAGAACGTGATACTGCAGCATTAACCGCAATTAGTCTTTTCAATGCGATTGACCGTGGCGAATTATTTCCAACGCAAACCGTTGAAGATATTTGCAGTGACGCTCCTTACAACCCGACGCAGGGACTACCATAGAAATGTAAGTGTCTATAATTCGTTTTTATATATATGGAGAGTTGTAGTATCTCGTCAAATAGATACTCGCCAAAATTTTATGTCAATCAATGTTATTTGGTTATCCCCATTATGCTAAAATCGAAATTTTTATGGCATTCAATGTTATTCCTCGAACCAAAGATATCTTCACATAATGGGGATCTGTCTGTATACTCTGTATATGTTTTAAAAGAATGAACATTATTCCTTTAAGGTCCGATGAGGATTTGACACGTGTTATACAATCTTTTGAAGAATCTCGGAATAGGGAGGATATACTGATCAGTCAACAATGTCACACCGAAATAATGTAAGTGTTTTTCGATCTTTTTGGGATAAGAAGACAATATATTTTCATAAATTTATTAAATGAAAGAAATCAGTACAATAAACAACTACAGAATATATCGTTACAAATATACGAACAAAAACATTATAATATACAACGAGTACGTACAATTGGAAAACGGTTTTTTATCTGTCTGCATACCATTTCATCGTTTCGGCGAGTGTGACACGGGTCAAATAAATTTAAAAAATTATAAATTCTTATCATTTGACATATGCATGAGAAATGAGACGCAGTACATTCCGCAAAATTAGTAAAATATCCTTGCATGCGAAATGGGGTCCATACAACTTCGGGAATATGTAACTGAGCGAGAAATTTACAATAATAGGTTCACTCCAGGGTTGAGTACCGAGTGAATCAAAATAGTACAGGCGCTGTCTATTTTAAAATAGACAGCGATCCAGTGAATCCCTTCATTACCGATGATGTCTGTGTCACAATAAGACTACCGCATTCTCGCGTACTTGGCAAACTCAATGTTTCTTCTTCGCAAGCACGCGATAAATTTGGAACGTGTGACTCGCTCATTACTTTTCTGAAGTGTATTAGCATCCATTTTAAAAGTCAGTGATAACGCTCCTAAATCTATCTACTTCTATTAGGGCTTGCGATTCGAGATATACTAGTTACACTAATAGGAGCGTCTATAGGCTTGGCGAATTCCAGCCGCACTGAGATTTTCCGCTCTGCTGTGGGGTTAATGGGTATTTACGCTAGCAGATAAGTCAGGTGTAATGTCAAACGGGTAAAGGTTAAATTGATCAATGAATTCTTCCTGCGTTACCCCATTACCAAGCTCATCACAATCACCTGCAATATGGGTCAGATTACTATAGGCTCTGGCACAAAGAGGTAACACAGCGTCTGATGAATAGTCCGTACCCATTGT
Organism: Bathynomus jamesi; assembly: GCA_023014485.1. Taxonomy (NCBI): domain Eukaryota; kingdom Metazoa; phylum Arthropoda; class Malacostraca; order Isopoda; family Cirolanidae; genus Bathynomus; species Bathynomus jamesi. Next base: position 150,840 of record JAJOZX010009752.1, on the reverse strand, counting down.
ACCCCAAAGCAGTGCCATTAACGTATAGAGTTATATTTTTAAGTCCGAAATTCTCGAATTTAAAGGCCTCTTTTTATATTTTCCATTCACCGAAGCGTGGTCCTGCATGCCGATTAATATCCTTTTAGGAAGATTTCCCAGGGCAATGTTTTCTATCTGCTTCGATGCCAACCCTGCAGGAACCGTATATAGTTTGATCTGCACTCTGTTATAGGATATTTCACTGTAGCGTTTAGTAAATTTTTCTCAATTTCTAGTTGTTTTGGTGAACTTAATTTCACTCGCCGTACGCGGAGGTATGTGTCCATAATGTGAACCACAACGGGCTTTGCACCCTCTTCTTGATTCGCATCCAGATTTAAGCAGATCTCAGGACTCGTGCGGGTGAGCTTTATTTTCATATCCACCCCGTTCACAAGCAACTTCTCCTGGAAAGTGAAATCTGTGTGCAACCGTCCAAAACACTCGTATATTTTCTTTTTAGAATTTTAAATTTGTCCTTTATACTATTTTCATCTTTAGTTTGATAATATCCCTCCGCACTTAAAAAGGTAGCCTTCGCTTCTTTGGAAAAGTTGAGGACATTTTCCAAATAGGCTCGTAGATGATAGTACCCCGTGCCTGCCGATATGTTGGTCCGATTTAAATATACGTCACACTGGTTGAATATGGAGTGCAGAAAGTTTGTTTCAGGGTATACAGCATATTTGTCATCGCAGACCGTTCCATCAGAATGGGCTATACGTAGCTTAGCGTACATGTGCACACAGCTTGGATCAAAAATAAGGACCTGAGCTGGGTATCACGAATTCTATAGGTGCACTCGGGGAACTAATTGTGTTTAAAGGGTTAATTGTAATAAAGTCACTGTGCTCAATAGAAACTTGGGTTGGCGGGAGCTCAAAAAGGGACAGCTCCGATTTACAGCATTGTGAACTACATGGGTGGATGAAGCGTGCCATGGCGAAATAGTGACTCCTCTCTCGACAAGTGGTAAACAAACTATGATTCATGAGATCAATGTCCTTAGCTTATATCAGTCAAAAAGTGGTCAACCATAGGTTTCATTCGCTTACAGCACTTCTTTTTTGATAGCCTTTTACGTTTAATACCACGTGACCCCTTCTTCTTCGGGAGCCCTCTTCTTCTTCCCGCCACCATGCATTTTTCTCTTTGCATCTTTGATGATTTCGTCCCGCGTACGCTTTAAATGTTTTTTCAGAGCTTCTTTAGGTTTAGCCCGGTCAATATTCTTCTGCAGTGTTAAGGCCTGATTGTAGCGCTTTCCTTCCAAGGTATCTGGCACCCCTCTTCAGCAAAGGAACAGCCGTACGTAGTATGGATGAAAAAATGGATCCAAGTCCACTACCGCGCTGGTATCTCACCCCCGATAGACGGTGAAAGGCTTTCTATCCATTATAACTCAGTGCGTCGAAAGTGTAGCTTCACTGTTAAGCTCCCGTTACCGAATGGAAGTTTTCACCCTCAATCGTTCTTATATATATTGTGATATTGGTTATTAATTAGTTACGACATTCACATAATGGGGTCTGTCATATGTAATACTCAAACTCCTTCCTCTATGGTTGGGGATGTGAGCAATGCGCAGCAGGCGTGCCTGGGTATCCCCAACAAACTGGTGCTCCACTATATTACTGTAAATATAGCACATGTCTGGGGACCTTTCAGCCAATTTCTCCATCTCAATTGATACATTAATCTGGACAAGTTATACTGTGTCTCGTGAAATGTGTCTCTTTGGAAGGCTGCGCTATATCGGCCGTTGTTAGAATTTTGAACTTTCTATGTTCTTTAAGACGTCTGTTAGTCTTTGATTTTAGGATTAGTGTATGTGCAGAGTTGTTTACGATTTCATATACTAAATCATTCGTAAGGTTTGAGTTTCTTAAACTTACGTTTAAGCCTCTCACAACATCCTCGGCCGAACCATATTGACCCGGCCCTAGTCTTACTTCTGTACTGTATACCGTGCAATCTTAGTCCGAGCGATGCGCATAGTTTCATCCATAGCTACCCCAGCTTTTTCACACTCGTCAATGTCTCTAAGAATCGTAAAAACGGTTTCTTTATGTTCAATATTTAAAAAGACGGTGTCCAGCTGAATTTCGCATATCCCCACCTCATACGAATCACGACCCAATTCAATGTGACCATGGAGTTCTGTTACAAAGTTGGCTAGTGTGTTGTTAGGGTGTACAGACAGGGACGAGGAGGACGGGAGTGTGACGTAGAAATGGTTAGGAGCCATGTTGCATACTATTTAAGCTTCATTATTGCATCAGCTTTTATATAGGTGTTGAAGCTTTCTGGGTACCCTAGCCATTTCACCAGGTACATTTTTCTCTCTTCCTGAACCTTTGCTTCCTAAAATTTTCTCAATTTTAAACACATTTTTTTCTAAATTAAACGCAACTTTCTGCAATTCCTCGCGGTAAAAGCCTCCTGAGATTTCTTCCCCATTCAAATCTTCAATGTAATACATCATTATCTCACCTTTAGGTCTCACAGCCCTAACTTTAAAAATCTCGCGTGTCCATCCTTGCTCAAAACGCTTTGCGAATTTATTCCCCGAACGCGACAGCCTTACATAATCATTGATTTTGAAGCGCGCAGAATGTGGTGGTGTGGTGATCCATCTCTCCTCGGGAGCGTACCTCTTTCTAAAACTTCGTTAGGTGTTGTCCCAATCGTGCGATGGTGTGAGCGGTTGTAGGATGATGCCAATGATTCCAGAATGTCTAGAAATCTGTATGTGTTTTTATGTGTAAAATAAAGGTGCATGCGTTCCTTTATGGTGCGCTGAACTCTTTCAGCTAAAGAAGCCTTTGTATAGAATTGGTTGTGTAATAGCTGATATTAAACTCTGTCAACATGTTCTGAAAAGCACGGCCTATAATTCCTTCCCCATATCCGTACAAAAATAGCCAGGAACCCTGTTTTCTTTTAACATTAGCGTTTTGGTGGCTTTAGCAACTGTTTCAGGTGATTTATTTTTCAGATGGAACTAGCCACAGATATCTAGAGAATACGTCTATTATGAATAGAATGTAGCGGTAACCATCGTTATACACAGAATATCTTTGCATGTCTGTTAAATCTGCTTGCCAAATAGAATCAATCGAGGAAGCCGTTGTCTTGGCTGTTTTAAACCTTTTTCTCACAGGCTTATGAAGCGTATAAGCGTCCTGCTCCCTCAAAAATCTTTCAACATCTTTTTTTCCTACTCCGTAAACACTTCTGTACAGTCTATCTACGCCACCGTAAGAGGATGGGGTAGAAATGTCATAATAGCGTTTTAGTTAATACGTTAGCCATTTGCGTATTTTAGAGGCACGTGGGTAGGGTTGGTTTAACCTCTTCTTGCTCCTCTTCAAAGGTGTTACCGCCGGGGTGACGGCGCCTTCAATTGTGTCACAGGCGTTGCATGTTCCAAGTCTTTTAACCTGTTCAGATTTCCTATCAACGTTTTAGGGACATTTATTTGTTGTAGTCTTGCTTTAATATGCTTCCATCCTGATGGTGATGGCCTATCCCACTTTCTCACCAGATCATGGACAATGTCTACGATATTCGATCCCTGTACCTTTGATCCTTCCACAATGATCTCCCCTGTATCGGTCCATTGTATGGCGGGATCCTCATTCAATAGATTATAAAGACTTAAGCCTTTACTCCTCAATGTAAGTGGGAGGGTATTTTTTAATACATGTTCGATATGTTTGTGGCTAATCTTTTGGTTGGTCAGCTGTGTCGTCGGGCACAGATCCTATGTCGCCATGTCCATCGTCCCCCGTGCTGTGCCTAATAACCACAGGAATCTCTGTAGGGCTCTTATAATTTTCGTACTCGTGAAGAAATTTCTGCAGAGCTTCTTGGTATAAGATTCTTTTCTCATCAGGTGTTTTTTCACTGTTTAATAGGGCTAACAATTCGCTTTCCATTCTTTTAAGTCTGCTTTTACGGGATCTAGATACGTGTCTGGATTCCTTTGCAGTGAAGCGTACACCTCGTGGGGAATCATTACCACTTTCTTCATTATATTAATCTAGTCAGTAAAGAACCCAAAACTGAAAATAAGATGGGGAGAAATGACCCTCCTGTTTGTACAATAATTCGTTTTTTCTTCGCTACAGTTTGACTTTTACGAGCGAGTGCACGTATTATGTTCTTGTAGCGGCGTAGGCGAGCCTTCTGATGGGTTTTAATTGATACATTGCAATTTATAACGTTAAGACAGATTTCACAGATGCATTTTAAAAAGTCGGCGTCGATATTTTTAATCAACATCTGCTGCATTGCCCGGGGCAGTCGATGATAGATTTTTATTAATTCACGGTATTTCTTTAGTCTCTGTCATTCTGGAATATACACCGTTTCAGGCTCGTTTGGAAATATATTCGTTCGCAGAAGCACTCTAAACGTGTTTCGCGGATGAAGGTCGCAAAGCAAATATCCGTAACGCGTGCTTGTAGCTTCTTTATAAACTTCCAAAAACTCCTTACGCTGATTCGGGAACATTTGATTGGCTAATACCCCAATTTGTGATACATCTCTACGTTGCGCGAATAAGACTAGATATTGCGTATTTAACGACACATCGCGCATGTATCTATTTTTGAAAAATAGATTCTGATTGATGAAGAACACGCTTATGTTAAGATGGTGGGAGAATACTGTAAATGTCTCGGCAAACGTTTTATCCATCTCCAACATGAGATCGTCAATTACAATGATTGTATGTTCATTTCCCTTTTACGAATTAACGTCATATACGCCTTTGTGGAACAAAATATCATCTTGGTACTCGTTGAACACTGATTGATACGTCGAATAGCACCATATAACTTTATGCACAAATTTCGAGAACATCTCTCCCTTTTCTTTAATGATTTTAAGCATAAATACAGTTTTACCACATCCTGTAGGTCCAGATATAATACATGTGGATGGACTCGTGAAGCTGAATTTTTCTACAGAGTCCATTTCTAACACGTCACACTCCTAAGTGGGTCATTTACAAAATATTACAAATTTTGAGTGCTGTTCCTTATATTTCTTCTCCCACAGAACCGTGAATGACGATGAGGTAGAGCAGCCCATCATTACGGATGACCTCGACGACAGTGTAGTTGTGATCTCCTCCCCTGCCAACGAACCCTCACCAGCGATACCGGTAACACGTCCAAAGTGGAGGTATGAGATACCCACGTCAGGTATAAAGCGACCGAAATACGCGCCTGTTGCACCAGTAATAGAACCCCAACCCTCAACCTCTTACGCAACAACCCCCCCAGCAGCACCTCCCGCTAATATATCCCTTTATTCATCCGCCACCCCCCGTTCTGTTAAGTCTACAATAATAGAGCCCCAACCATCAACCTCCTACGCAACAGGCCCCCCATCAGCAGCACCTTCCGCTAATATACCCCCTAATTCATCCGCCGCCCCCGTTCTGTTGAGGAAGATATAACGCTCGAATTGGTGCGCTCCGCAGCCCCCACCCCAGCCTTGACTAGAAATCGGTATAGAGTCAGGGTCGACCCTAGAGTCATGTATAGCAATGGTATTGAGCGCGGACTACGCCGGGTTGTAGAGCGTATTATAGAGTTTGCTCTTCAGAATCGCGACGAGCGTGAAGTCAGGACGAGTCTGTCCTTTGGATTCGGGTCAGATGACGGTGATGTAGACGATTATTGGGTGATAGTGCCATTTAGACGTTTGGCGGCTGAAGATGTAGAATATATATTAGGACGTATAATGCAAGCCGCCCAAAGTAGTATAGCCTTCAATATGGACAACTTCACGGTAAATATTGACCGTGTATTCCGTGTTGCGGGCCATAGTGCCATACCGTATACTCTTAACCTCAATTCTCAAGCTATTTATAGACGACATATAAACGTCGATCGTGGTTGCGGCTTTATAGCAGTACTCTTAGCACGTATGTTTACTGTACAAAATACACGAACTCAAAAAATTTGGTTGCCTACAGTCGTGGAGCGTGCCCGTAAACTAGCTGTAGACTGTGAACTTGAATTTGACTGTAATATGGGTCCTGAAGAGCTGAGAAGGGTAGAACAGGAAATGAATGTCCGCATAGTTGTGTTTGGGTTGGATGATCGTCGTAGGACTGTGTATGTTTTTAAAAGCTGTGTGAGAGATCGTACAAGACCCCTACTTATTTTAGGATTGTCAGGGACAACGTATCTCCCCATCCGTAATATAAGGTGGCTTTACGCGAGTTATGACAAAAGTCGAAAATATGGGAGACATCATGATTTGTGTAAGGGGTGCCTCGAGTTTGCGGATGATATAGTGAGACATTGTAAAGAATGTCACATGGTATGTGAGCAGTGTAAAAGCACCAAATGTGAAAGCCGTGTAGTTGAAGCTGAGAAGAGAGACTGTGATGTGTGTAGACGCACATTTTTCAATAATAGCTGTTTTGATTTCCATAAATCAATTGGCACGTGCAGGAAAATGAGAATCTGTGAATGTGGTATGTTTCACACAATGGATAATTGGGGAAAATTTAAGCACAAGTGTGACGTAATTCACTGTCCTACATGCCAGGAGGAATATAAGGCGGATGGAGTAAAGCATGTGTGTGTTATATGAAAGATGCTAAGCCTAAAAATAACCCTTGTATAACTGTATACTACGATATAGAAACATATACGAACGCTGAAACCAAAGATGTAATTCCACATTTACTTGTGAGCCAGACTATCTGCGATGAGTGTATGGATATCGAATGTGACGAGTGCCCCAAATGTGGTAAACGGACAAACGTTTTTAAAACGAATGTCAGCGATAGTCCTGTGAAACTATTTGTGTCCTATATTGTCAAGTTAGCCGACAATTTCAAAAAAATGACTGTGTATATTCTCGCCCATAACGGGGCAAAGTTTGACACACAGTTCCTTTATAAGGAGTTGCTTGAACACGAATCCTCTGAGATATTTACAGGTGATCCATTGAAAAGAGGCAACAAATTAATACAGATGCAGATAAGAGGCAATGTACAATTTAAAGATACTTTATTATTCACACCTTGTAAATTAGCAAAGCTACCCAAGATGATGGGAGTAGCAGCTGAAGTTTCCAAAGGATACTTCCCTTACACTTTCCTCACCAGCGAGACTTTAAACTACGTAGGCCCACCACCCCCAAAACATTATTTTGACTGTATGGATGAACGTGAAGACTTTGATCGATCCTACGACAGTTTTAATGAAAGTAACCCTTATAATATAGCTGATGAATGTGAGCGTTATTGCGTGAATGATGTGCGCGTGCTTAGAGTATGTTTCCAGGCCTTTAGAAGGATGTACATAGCCCGTTTCAAATGCGATCCACTGCAAGTCGCAACCACCATCGCATCATTATGTTTTACGGTGTTCAAGAATAACTTCATGCCGAAAGACACCTTAGCCATTATTCACCGAAACAATCCCCGCAGTTACGGGCACAAGGCTATTTACTGGCTCATACACCTACAGCAACAGACAGGTGTATACATAAAGCACGCCCGCAACACGGGTGAAGTACCCATTAAGATTAATGGACGTGTTTTTTGGGTTGATGGGTTAAGTGAAAACCGTGTCACTGGTGTGAAGACTGTGTACTCCTTTAACGGTTGCTGGTGGCATGGATGCCCCCGTCCTGAGTGCGGAATCACCGGAGATATCCACGGTAGGTCTCCTGCCGACTGTCTTGCATCGACCCGCACCCGCGATCAACTTATAGGATCACAGTTCACTCACAAAGTCTTGTGGGAGCATGAATATGATGCACGGATGGAGACAGACGAGGTGTACCGTGAGGAAATAAAAACGATCAAGCGTTCAATGGTGCTGGATCCTCTCAAATGTGGTGATAGCTTGTTTGGAGGACGTACAAATCCTATCAGACTATACTTCCCACCTACGGAGGGCGTGAAGCTCCATTACTACGATTTCTGTTCTTTATACCCATACGTGATGAAGAGCAATCCGTACCCCGTGGGCGCTCCTGAGAAACTGGTGGGACCTAGCCTACCCTCCATCAATGAATTTTCAAAAAATTTGAATGATCGTTACTTTGGGCTCTCTTTCGTAGACGTACTCCCCCCACGCAATTTATGGATGCCGATCTTACCTGTCGTTATCGACGACAAGCTCATGTTTCCCCTGTGCGTGAAGTGCGCGGAAGAGGATAACGGCGAATGTAACCATATACCCCACCAGCGTAAGATCAGAGGCGTATATACAAGTCCTGAGTTGGCCCTAGCCGTACGCCATGGTTATAGAATACTGAAGATACATGAGGTGTGGAGGTTTCAGAAGCTACCCAACCTTTTCACACCATATATAAACCTTTTTGAAGGATAAGGTTGAGGCATCAGGGTATCCGCGAGGAGTTGATACCGAAGATGAAAAGTCTGCCTATATTCAACGTTACCGCGACCGCGAAGGTATACAACTTGATCGTGTCCAAATTGTAAAGAATCCTGGCAAGAGCTTTAGTGCAAAGTTGTGTCTAAACAGTCTATGGGGAAAATTTGCGCAGAATACCGGCAGAGGGAGCATTCATTTGGCACAAAGTTATAGCGATGTCTGGGATTATGCCAATGCCCCCGATAAAGAGGTCATGGAGATCGTAAATGTAGGTAATACTTACGTAATAAAGTACAACAACACTGAATTTGCCACAGATACCTCAAGGGTTACAAACATACCTGTGGCCAGCTTCACAACAGCCTACGCCCGTATAAAACTTTGGGGTCTATTGCATTCTCTTGGGCGGAGAGTATTGTATGCCGATACATATAGCGTGATATTCACAGAGAGGGAGGGTGAATACATGCCCACTATTGGGGAGTTCCTCGGCGAGCTCACTGATGAGATCAAGGATGAGTATGGGGACAACGCATACGCCGACTCTTTTGCCTCAACAGGACCTAAGACTTATGGGGTACGGGTCAGGGTGGGGAGGAAATGAAATATATCGTGAAGGCAAAGGGTATTACGCTCAACCATGCGAATCGGGAGGTTGTTAACTTTGAGTCGTTGAAGGATCTAGTATGTTTGGACGATGATGAACAACCTCCCCAACTAATTGTAGGCACCCACAATTTTCGGGCGCAGAAGCTGGGGGGCGTGAAGGAACTTAGGGGTACGAAGGTGTGCCGTAAAACCTATAGGAAACGTTACCAGTTACCTGGTACCTATGATACCGTACCCTTTGGATACCAATGATGCTTCTATTGTTAACTCACACGTCTTGTATATAATCATATCTATTGATTTATTACACGTATTTGTAAATATATATATATATAACTTGAATATCTCGTTCATTAAATCGTATTTGTAAAATTGATTTATTACACGTATTTGTAAATATATATATATAACTTGAATATCTCGTTTATTAAATCGTATTTGTAAATATATATAACTTGAATATCGCGTTTGTTAAATAAATCATGTTTCAAATAGCGTTTCACTTTCTCCTTTGTGTGTGTGTGTGTGTGTGTGTGTGCAGGTGAAAGTTCTAAGCTCCGCCCACTGTAAGACCGTGAGTCATGCTACTATCTGGGAGTCCCTGCGTGGTCAGTCGACCGCAGTAAGCCCGAGAGATCAGACGTGTATTCAGATCAGACGTGTATTCAAATGGCTACCTTTAATATTGCTTGCACAACGTTTACAAATGGTATTCAGTAAAGTGCCAGGATGTGGTGGATACCGAAAAACTTCCTATTCCTCCCTCCTATGCCTCTTTTAAAAACACATTGGATTGTGCGAAGTTCCAAGATGTACAAATACTCTACGGATGTTCTGGTGAGACCGTTGAAGGCTTTCGTTGCACAGACGATGTGCTGAAGTATACTGCAGAGCTAAACTTTATAAAGTCTCACATACACCGTGAAGTAAAAGAAACAACGGTGCAGAAGAGAAGCAGCAGGTATGGATAATGAGTCTTGCTGATGGGTGGTGTGACAAGCGGTATTACGTCATGCTACACCATGTCGATTACTCATACCCTACGACTGAAAATGTGAATCTCGTGATCATGGACAATCTTAAGTATTTTTATCACTATATTAACGTATATCATGATGAGGTTCGTAGTGAGGTTGTGGCTAGTGCCCTGCGTGAATTTTTAACAGAGTTTAGAGACGAGTATCGTTTGATGGGCAGAAAGGAAAAATATGAACATATGTTCCTCTCAAATAGTGCGCCGGAGTGTGGAGATGTTTAGTAAAACATAAAATGTTCCTAGTTCTTATCCAAACTGTCTGGTGCGTAGGCTGGTAGTGATGAAATTAATTCTTGTACCGAAATATGTACAACAATTCGACTCGCGGTCATACGAACAAGCCCATTCACGTATCATCGAGTCAGCCGCCCGTCGAACCATTCCTGCCTACCTGCATGCCTCACACGGCTCATAGTTATCTCAGAGCTTGAGCCGAGTGGACGTGCGCTCCTCGAATACGATGGAACTTCCTTTGAGCAGCATTCTCAACGCCTCGTACGATGTGTCCGTGACGAAATCGTTGCGCGTGTTCAGGCGTAATTCCGGTACCATTAGCTATGTACTGGAAACGGAATGTAGACCGACAAACAAACGTGTTTATTTAAGTATCGAGGAGATGAATAGAATCTTCGTGATAGTTGAGAAGTGGAGTGAAGATCGTTATAAAATACCTGCTAACGTAGGTACAAGAAGAGAGCAGATTAGTGACGCACCCTCATACGCCGTTGTATGTACGTTGTGTATAAATAACGATCGGCCGTGCATTGATATACGGCTGATGTGGAAGAATGCTTCTGATAATAACGCTCTTGTTCCTACGCGAAACCGTTTCATCCTCGACAGAATGTTTGAAATCGTCGGATTCCGTAAGCTGAAACCTATATTAGACGCGCGTGTTACGGATATGCTTTATTTTGATACAGTACTTGAATACGCCTACACCGCTCTGCTCGATGGGTTTACCGAGTGTAGGGCTGGTGAGAATGGTCTAGAGCTGGACGTTTATTTAAAAAGTTTAGACTCTTTGAAATACCATGAACTTTGGTACAAAGCAATCGATCGGTACAAGGCTGAGCTCACCTACACCGTTCACCCTGAAGAACTATTTCTTTATATAACGCGCAGTTGTCGTAACGATTTAGAAGATTATTTCAATTGCCGCTATGTTGAGTGAGTTCACGATTGAAAAGCTCGAGTCGGTAGAAATAAACCCTCGATTGGAAAAGCGTGTTTATAAACTTGTGTTTAATAATGTAGCTAACGATGAACTCTTTGTGCGTGCTTTTGATTGTATTCTAGACGTATTTAAAGATGACTTACCAACCGGTTGTAAAGTGGGAACAAAAATAGTACTGAACGATATGAAAGCCCTTCATATCGAATACAGGTTTCCCTATACTTTAAGCGGTGAAATATTATGAGGCCGCATATACTGCGTAATGCAGAGCAATAATGATGTAATTGTAAACTCGATTAAGACCGAGTTTAGTATTTTGAAAAAAAAGTGAAATGTATTTATATATATATATTTTGCGTGATATTTCCCCTATACGATTATAGGCATATTTCTATTGAAATGTATATTTATTTCTATTTGAAATGTATATTTATTTTATATACTCGATTAAGACCGAGATTAGTATTTTGAAAAAAAGTGAAATGTATTTATATATATTTTGCTTGATATTTCTCCTGTACGATTATGTACATATTTCTATTGAATTGTATTTATATATATTTTGCGTGATATTTCCCCTGTACTGTTATGTACATATTTCTATTGAAATGTATATTTATTTCTATTTGAAATGTATATTTATTTTATATATATCCATAATTGTGTGTATATATTTCCTGTACTGTTATATGCATATTCCTCAATTGAAATGTATATTTATTTTCTATATATTTATAATAAACAGAATGATGCAATGTTGTTTTACTTAATTATATCATGTTACGCCTTCTAAACCAACTTTTAAGAAATATAATAATGTATACAACGGTATTGCGGTATCTGGCAACATTTACGCCTTCTAAGCCAACTGGCTGATTAGGAGTCTATAATAGTGTATACAATAATAATGCTAAAAAGTGGTATCTAGCAACTCAGTCTTCGATTAGAATTAAATGAATACATGGCGCTATCTGGCAACTCAAGCCATTTACAGCCAACTGGCTGATTAGGAACCTATAAAACAACGCCTACTCGGCTGAAGTCTTAATATGCACTTGGCTCCTGCCAGGTGAACACCTCTCCTCCTCCTTTCTCTTGTGGGATAACGCCGCCTCCAAGTTTTCCTTGTTGCACCTGCAGCATCCCCCCTTTGGGGGAATTTGTTTTTCCTTTTTTGCAACACCCCCAACCCCCTTTGCAACAACCCCCAACCCCCTTTGCAACACCCCCGCACCCTTTGCAACATTACATAATAACTTGCAACATTCTTGCACTCTCCCCTTTTTCGGCTATACTACTATCGTGTATATACATTATTAATTCAATATATTGCTACCAATTTTGAAGTTAAACGGATCACCTGAAGATCAGGGCCCCCAAACTTCGTTAGTTAGCCTTATAAGGCTAACTAACGAAAATATCACGACTTCACCTAACAAATCATTAGGTCAACTGTACGCCCTTGATGACTGATCAGGTTAAGTCGTGATATTTTCCTTAGTTAGCCTTGTAAGGCTAACTAAAGAAGGCTGGAGGCCCTGATCTTCAGGTGATCCAGTTAAACTTCTACAGTACACGTTTCTAAGTGCCTATTGAAGCAGTTCGCTACTTCCAGTACCACAGTAGTAGTAGCCTAATAAAGCTTAAATTGTATATAAACAAGGCTAATGTATAACTTGTTCCGGTCAGAGGCGACAAAACTTTAAATTATTACAGCATCTACATCCGATCTCTAAATTTCCCTAAAATTGCTTTGTAATATAAATCCCATTAAATACATGTTTTTAAGTATAAAGTAACTACTGCAGTACATAATTTTTGCAAGTAACCGACTGACAACGTTCCCCTAATATAAAATAAAAATCTGGTGGCCTAGAGGGGTAAGTGAATGACAAAGAAAACGCAACAGGGGTTAAGGAATGGTTACGAAAGTTTACAAGCGATTCATTCATATTGAAAAAAACATTTTGACATGTGTATATATTATTGTGTAACTTCTTTACTGACGTTGATCATATACAAGATTACGAGATGAACAAATATTGTAATTGGTCGAACTATATAATCCTCTCTTCCGAACCTTTCACAAACTTTGGGTATTAAATTCAAGAATGATAATTGTATTTTCAAGCTTCATAATCGATCAGAAATAAAACTCGTGTTAACTCTCCTTTAAGCAACAACTTCATTCTTTCGCTCTTCATACATTAAAATATCAGTTTAATAACATATGGAACACGTACGTGAATGTATTCATATAAGAAAAAATAGTTGTGTCAAGACGGAATACATTATATTGATAACTATATAGCAACTTAATTAAAATGACTAGAGTTTGTTTTGTGGGAGTGCCATCAGAATTGATGACAAAAACTGGAAACAAGTAATAATAGCAGGGTTGGCAAAAACCCCAAAACCCAGCCAAAACCAAACTGGTTTTTTGCTGGGTAGTTGGGTTTTTGCCAACCCTGAATAATAAAGTAAGCGTGTCATTTTCTTAAATTTAATTGCTTTTACTTCCATCCCTTCAAAATATTTGAGACCTGTTGGTTAGCAACGTGATACACCATCCTGATCGAATTTGCTAAAACGACAAGTTCAGCGATGGAGTGTTCCTCCAACTCCAACGTCATTAGAATAAGATTGCGAGAACTTCGATCACTGAAGTTGCCAGTTTTGGAGAATTCATCAGGAAGTTATTTATTGCACTTGTCAAAATGGTTCTCAACTCATCGCAACTCATAACTTTAGCACACAAAAATGCTAACCTTTTTCTTTCGCTTCACAAAGAATAGAGAGAAACGCAGTCGGGCATAGGTTCGTCGCTGCCAGTAGAATCCCAGTCATCGGTATCGGATTCATAGGGCCCGTTATCGTCGGTTGCTTGTCTTGCCATGGCGACGGGCGCGTAATTATGTGTATCAGTGTCGAACGCCTTCATGTGGACTTTTGAGGGTTCGATGATTTCTGGAAAAAAAAAAAACGCTAACACTTCGCCGGTAATATACATGTAGTTGCTAGCGTCGCCGACTACAAATCTATCGGCCCCAGGTCGAGACCCGGTGACGGCAGGTTACATGCACAGCAAAACCCAGCTGTTCATCCTTCCACACAATAAAAAAAAAACTGGTTGGTAAATAAATGGGTACCCTGGGTAGCCTGGTGGTTAAGACGTTGGGCTGCTGGTGGGCCGTGGTTCGAATTCCATGATAAACTGTAGGTGGAGTGACAAGCTTGACCTTCGCCAGAATGAACAATTCGGGCGGAAGCAACCCAAGGTAACCAAGGTATGAGGCGTCGCGCGGCATAATGACCAATGTACCAAAACAAAGTTTTGAGGAAAACGGCTTAAAGTTTGTGAAAGACTAACTTTATTAAAATAGATAATTCTTTTTCTTTTTTAATTTTGTAAATAATTTCATGAACATTGAATATAATGAGTGAATGATTAAATGATAAAACAGAAGTGTTTTAAAGTTTAAAGGGGTCGACAGCAGGTCGATCCTGAACCGTTGTTCGAACCCACACAAAGTAATATATATATTAGTGATGGGACGATGCATCGCAATCCAATCGCACATTTTTTACAATCGCAATCGCATTTAATGAGTGCGATTGTTGCGATTGTGAACAAAAGATTTAAATCTCTACAAAAGTTGCTATGAAAGCTGCTCTTTCATGCGTACTTAAAGGAAAGTTTAGCTAACAACAATACGGAATAATAAATAAATAATAAATAAGTCAAAAACAGAAATGAAAACGGGTTGCGAATTAGTTGAAAACAGAATAAAAAATTGGTTTAACAATAACAATAAGTACACCTCTTTATTTGCTCTATGTAAAATTGGAATGTTAAAAAATCAAGCTAACCCTATGGGCCTATATTCTTTTTCAGAATACGCATTATTGGAAGAAACCAGCCATGGTAAATATGACGTCAGAGTTGAAACGCGAGTGGGCATTGTTTGAGCCTGTCTCGGCAGTGTGCTTCAGACAGTGTTGGAGTGAGGTTGCCCGAGGTTGTCGAATCTTTTGTGCACATTCTTTCGGGTTTAAATTAGCAACAAACTAGCAATAAACCCAAACTCTCAGTTGTTCGCGACGTCCCAACAAGATGGAACAGTACATTTCATATGATGGAGAGGGTTATCGACTTGAAAGAACTTCTGAGCTTGTTCTGTGCCGACAATTCTAAAATTCAGCACCTAACAAAGTCGGATTTTGACCTCCTCGCCAAATGTGCGCGCATTCTGAAACCTTTTGACGAGATAACAAAACAATTAAGTGACTATTCTGCTTCAATATCAGAGGTTATTCCTTTGATCGCATCATTAAAACATACTCTGAAAGAAACATCACCCGAAGAAGATCATGGTGTTAAAACCATGATGGATACGATGCGTTCAGAGCTTGACAGGAGGTTTGAAGGATTAGAAGGCAATGATAATTATTCTCTTGCAACCTACCTCGATCCAAAATTCAAGAGCAAATTCTTCAGTCCAATAGATGTGATGCGAATAAAAAATCGTCTAGGCGTCCTATGTGATGAAATAACTTCACAACCAGCAGCAAAAAAACCGCGGATAGAGCTGGTGACGCCAGTAATTGAAGCTGGACCTTCCTCACAGACTGAACCAGGAGCTACATCGATACATATGTCACTGACTGTTTTACTGGCCTCAAGTAGTGACGACGAGAGCGAGTCAGAAATAAGCAAGACGTCTAAGGATATCATCGAGTGCTACCACAAAGAAAGAGGATCGGGCAAGGAGATAATTCTCTGTTGTGGTGGAACGCCAATCAATCAAAATATCACCACCTTAGCATGTTAGCGAGATCCTATCTCTCTTGTCCTCCAACAAATGTTCCAAGTGAACGTTTATTCAGTGGAGCAGCAATCATCTACGATGAAAAACGGAATCGCTTACATGGTGAGACGGCGGAGAAACTGCTGTTTTTAAAATATTGTCTACCATGTATACAGTTCAAATATTAAAAAAATAATAAGAAAACAGTAAAATCACTTTCTAAAAGGGAGGAGGTTGGGGAAAGTGGTTGGTGGGGTGCATAACGCGTTGGGTCCTCTCCTCGTTCCCGCATCCTGGAAACGCACATTATGATCATGTGTGGCTGAAACGCGTTTAGGTATATTGTCTCTCATTTCTTAGTTGATAAAGTAATGAAGGATTCAGTACCAGTATCAAAAAAATCACGGATGGAGTTGGTGAAGCCATTGGTTGAAACTGGACCTTCCTCACAGACTGAAGCAGGAGCTACATCAATACTTAACTCCCTGACTGAGGTAGGTAACGCGTTTAGGTATATTTAAAGCATAAATGAGCGTTATGTGAGGCTAAAGCTAAAACATCGCAATCACAATCGCGCGCTTTTCAAATTCTGACAATCGCGATCGCAACAGCGATTGTATGAAATATGACAATCGTCCCATCACTAATATATATATATATATATATATATATATATATATATATATATATATAACCAAAACTAAACCACCTCTTTTACCAATTAGGTCAAACTTTGTAATAAGTTGCATTCTCTGTACGACCTACTTTTTGGGATTATATTAGGTTAGGTTAACTTAACCTAAAACAAATCTGAGCGTGTGTAAAGTGTGAGGAAACATAGTAAGACTTATTTCACAGAGATTTTTAATTAAAATCCTAACGCGGGTGAAATTTGAAAAAATATTCATTGTGTATAGTAAAAAAAAAAGTTTTCTGTAAACGTTCTTACAAAACTCCCCACCCACCCACCTACTTCAACACAAGCTAAAGTAATTAAAAATTTGAAAATAAAAAATATATAACCTGTTCGATCAACTAGGTAAAAATGGTCACGGGCGAAAATTTACGTAAGTGTTTGACCAACTTGGGCATTTATGACTAACATACAGTATAGTATATATAAAGCCCATCTTCATACAAAAGCTCAGTCCGACGGCAGTTGGTGGAGGATGTTTAGCGCCAAAGTTCGCACAAAATATTTACCTACTATATTACTTGCGTATTTGTATCTGGTGATTTTTTTTTAAACATCTGACACTTCAAAAATCTGGTATTTTGTTTATTAACTGAAATAAACGCCTGAAAACTTTATTGTACCTTCTCTATACAAAACTCGACACAGGACGGCTTCCCACCCACCTATTCTCCAGACTCAACATCGCTTAAGTTGCTGATCGACAGGAAGCGGTGTTACGACAATGGCCACGATGTAGCCCAGACTAGGAGATATAACTCAATATTTTTGTAAGTGAACATGGTTTCTAAAACTTTAATAAGTTCTTAGTAACAATGGAGCCTCAACCTGTTTTTCCAGAGACAACGTTTGACATCTTACCTGTCATAGTATAATTAAATTCCCTTTTGTAATAACTTGTACGACTTTACATTTATCTACGCTAGTTTGCATTTGCCGTTTACTTGACCGTTCTACCAAGTTACTGAGATCGTGTTGCAAATTATCCTTGTTTTTCCTGCAGTTTTAGTAGCGTCACCAGCAAATGTTAATATTTTACTTCAGAATTTAAGTTTAGATTGTTAACATGTATGATGGCAAATACTGGTTTCGAAACCAGAGTTGAAAAAAATCAAAATTTAAAAAATCCCTGCTCTTTAATCATGTCCTTTCCGAGTTTTTGTACTACCAAAGCGGTTATATAGAAACGTCTCAAAAATGTTCATGCTTTTGTAATATGATCTCTCTTATCTTCTAAGGTAGATTTTTGTTTAAATTCCCGTCGAAAAGCGAGACGCATAGTTTTGTCAGGATTTTAAGCCTTATGTGGGAAGAAACAGAGATCATGTTACAGAAGAATAAAAAAAATTCTGAAACTTGTTTATAACTGCTTTGGTACTGTCAAAGATGACACGGCAGATTTTTAATTTTGTTCCGCAAACCTCAATTTCTCAAAGTTTTTGTTGTTTCTCGGATGTTCCAAAGTTAAAACATCTTTTAAACTTACGATTTCTCATGAAGAATTATACCAAGTGTTTCACATTATATCTTTGGATTTGGTACATTATTAATACATTAACTTTAGAATTTATACCGAATATGATAATTTACAGGGATTTTATAAACTCGTTACACTTCCAATTTGACTCATTTCAGTTGAACATTATACAGGGTGTTTCACAACCCTGTCTGCCATATTTTGGGGGGTGATTTGAGAGGGGTGATATCGAGTGAAAATGTTAATACAACATAGGTGCTATTCCCAACCGTTGCGGAGCTACGGACGTTTTAAGATATGCAAACAATCAGCGGTACGGGAATCGTTGGATTGGTCGTGCTGGTCCAATATCGTGGCCCCCGAGATCTTCGGACCTAACCCCGTTAGATTTCTTTTTATGTGGCCTTATGAAAGAGATGGTCTACATGACCAATATACAAACGAGAGAGGAACTCTTGCGTCGGATTATGGATGCCGCTGCTTACATACGAGAACACTCGGAAATGATTCAATGGGCAGTGGACTCTTGTTTGGAACGAGCAAGGCTGTGCTTTGAAAACCGAGGCAGACATTTTGAACATTTATAAGGTGTATCTCATAAAATGTAGCAATAAATACATCAGATTAATACTTTCGTTTATTTTTTCCGTGCACCTTAAAACGTCCGTAGCTCCGCAACGGTTGGAAATAACACCGATGTTGTATCAACTATTTTACTAGATATCACCCCCCAAAACACACATCACCCCCAAAGTATGGCAGACCGGTTGTGAAACACCCTGTAGAGAAAATGTTACGTTAAATTTTATTTTTACTTCGTTTTTAAGACTAGAACCTAGATTTAAGTTGCTTTTATCTACTATTATTATTTATATAAGGTTATAACATATTCTGCTCGATTTTTTAGTTCATTCAAAACAAAAATTGAAAGACTTATAATGACAAATTAATCATCAATATAATTCCCTTCTTTTTCTATAACCTCCTCCAACCTGTAGAAAAGTTTTTTATGCCACGTTCGAAGAAATCCCTTGGTTTCGAGTTAAAAAAAGCGATCACTTCGTTTTCCATAGCTTCCCTGGATTGCAACTTTTGTCCATCTAGGTGGTGTTGCAGACTTCTGAATAAATTGTAGTCTGAAGGTGCGATGTCCGGAGAATAAGGTGGATGAGGAATTTTTTCCCAACCAAATGCCTCCAATTGGGCAGTGGTGATTCGAGCAGTGTGAGGGCGCGCGTTATCCTGGTGGAATAGAACACCTCTGCGATTAATTAATGCAGGACGTTTTTCTTGTAATGCCATCTTCAATCGTTGGAGATGTTGGCAGTAGACTTCAGCTGTGATTGTTTGGTTATCTGGCAGAAACTCAAAATGAATAATTCCTTGCATATCCCACCAAACGCATAGCAAAATTTTCTTTGGATGGGGTCCATTCCTTGGCTGAGGTTCAGGCTTTGTTTCACGGCTAATACACTGATGTCGACGGTTAATATTGTTATGGAGGACCCATTTTTCATCCCGTGACGATCCGATTCAAAAACGGTGCCTGCAGTTGCCGAGAATGCAGTGGTGTGCAAATATCGATTCGATGTTGAAGATTCGCTTGTGACAAATCATGCGGAACCCATTTTCCAACCTTCACTACTTTTCCTAACAGCTTCAGATGACGATGAATGGTCATATGGCCAACGCCGAGTTGCAGGCCAAGTTCTCTTACAGTTATAACTCATTTGGTCGTCCTGTTCGTTGATAATCTTTCAGACTAAAGTTTCCACTTCTGAACTTCTCAAACTATTTCCTACACATCCATTCGCTCACATCATCATTTCCATAAACTCTTTGAATGTTTCTTGCGGATTCACTAGCGTTAGATCCTTTATAGAACTCATACAGCATCACATGTCGAATATGCTCTTCCGTAGGGCTCCATGTTTTTTTAATTACTGTAATATCGTAGGGGTGGAGTTGTAACTGTATGAAAAACACCAGAGAAAATATTCATTAGCCTAATCCTACACTAGCCTGTCATTCTGTATCGTGATAAGACCTGTGCGAACCTGTCGCCGCCTGTATTTTGCAACATTTCTAAAACTATTTCACATTATCTTGAGGTTATTCTATTATCTATCGTCCGTTTTCTAATCGAGCAGAATTTATGTTACAACCTGATAGAAAGAAAAAGATTAAATATTAATACTTAAATGTTTGCCTGTTGAATATTCCATATTTAATTTTAGTAGTTTTCTCTAAAAAAATGAAAGAAAACTTAATATAAAGGAGGAACTGCGTTAGAATAGTTAATTCGTTCTTCCCTTTATATTTCATGCTGCCGATTTCCATCTGCTTATGTACGTATTTATAATTTATGAACAGACGTACATGAATTTTAGAAACTATATTCCCCTCTAACAGCTAAGATATATACACATTTTAAGATTTTTTTGGAAGATTAAGTTAAATAAAAAAAACAGATCTATAAACTCTATTATTTGACTTTTGTATATTAAAAAGCGGCGACAGATAACCCACAAGTACCAATTTTAGTTTATTTATACGATTTAAATAATATATATGCACGTTTTTTTTAACTTTTACGAAGTTAATTTTGTTTTAATATGGAAAAACAGTTGCGCTAATCATTTTTATGGTAGATTATTTACCTATTTAATATATTTAACATGGTTATTTTATTACTGAATACTGTATTACGATAGCTTTATAGTGTTTTGTCATAGCTTAAATATAACCAGTCTGCAACCTGGGTCATTACACAAAGACGTTCGCAAAATTTGGAGCAATTGTTTAGTAAACATTCAATTAAAAAAGTATTAGTATGGGAGGTAGGACAAAATTGTTATGAGGCATTGTGAAGTAGGCTCTCGGGTACATTTTGGCACCATTTGTTCCAGAACATATTCCTTCAATTTTAAATGTAGGCCTCCGAATCGGTGTGACGGTCGCAACAGTCACTGAAAGAATATATTTTAGAACAAATAGCGTCAAAATATACTGGAGAGCATACTTCACAATGTCTCATAGCAGTTTTGTCCTACCTCCCATAATTATGTTTTTTTAGTTGAATATATACTAAACAATTACTTCAAATGTGACCGTCACCATGGAATGACCTACCTGATAAGACTTCACTTTTGTTAGTTAGCCTTATAAAGCTAACTAAAGAAGGCTGGAGTTTAATTGTTTCAATGGCGGCAGTCAAACGGAAAAGATCCACAAAATGTACTGCACGCAACAATAATTTTAGTGAACTCTGAATAAAGTTTTGACTAAACACCAACATATTTTAAAACTATAGAATGTACTGCATTATAGTACAAAATCTAGAAAAACGCTCTACTCAAAACCGATGGATTCATACCTTCTAGAACTAATTCTTCATGAAGCTTATTGTAGCATTTTCTTGTTCCTTAAGAAATGAAAGACCTCAGCTTGAACATAGCATCCTTTAGTCCGGAAGAAAGTAAGCACTACTATTCTGTTATCTCCCCACCAAGTTTTAATATGATTAATCGAATGCCCCGTTAGGTTAACTGTACGCCCTTGACGATTGGTTAGGTAAAGTGAAAGTTTCGTTAGTTTTAACGAAAAAATTACGACTTAACCTAACCAATCGTCAAGGGCGTAGTTGACCTAACCGGGCATTCAATGGTTAATATGTTTTAAATGACATGGGCTGGACCTGTAAATCAAAACTTTTTATAAGGTAGTTTTAGTCGCTTTATTCAAATTTGTCACTCATTTTTTGTGCAAAATATTGTAGAAAATAATAATAATATAAATATATATATATATTTAGTGTATTTGTAGTCGGGAGTGGTATGACGTCATGTTACTCTGCGACTTAATTAGTTTGTTGGATTCTGTTCTGGCTATTTTTTTTTCTAATTGGATTCAGTTTGGTGGTGTTTGTGACAGAATTATGACGTGCCGTTCGTGTGGTTTCGACTTTGAGAACTTGATTCGTCATGTGCCCTAGATGATTAATTAAATGATTAATTGAATGCCCGGTTAGGTTAAGTCGTGATATTTTCGTTAGTTTAAACGAAAATGACAAGAGCAAACTTTTCTGGTTAATTTTGAGGTGTTTTGCACGTTTCCTGTGGTGATGCGTCGTTTACGAGATCTCTTAATATGACCATGTTAGGTTATGCTTTATTGTATAAAATGTAGTCAAAAATACATTTTTCAAGTGTATTTTGGTGTGCTTTGTTCGAATATGACCTTCATTTCTTGTGCAAATGAACAGAAATACAGTTGTCATTGCATGGCCCAAACACGTATTTCTGTTCATTTGCAAAAGAAATGAAAGTTATATTTGGACAGAGCACACCAAAATACAATAGAAAAATGTATTTTTTATTTCAACTTCAGGCCATGTCATTTGCGACATAATTACCCATTCAATACTTGGTGGGGAGATAACAGGATAATACCAAGTAAGCACTTACAGATGATAAAAATTTAATGGCACTAGTCACAGAGAAGCTCCCTACACTATTTCCTCACCATCCTCGTCTTCACAGTGACTGGTTTAGATCCCTTTTACAAAAATCCCATCGTACATAGTTATGAATTTAAAATTATGGTACTTAGTAGTATTAGCCGGGACTACCAAACTGTTTATTATGTATTTTTACTCTCGTCATTTTCGTTTAAACTAACGAAAATATCACAACTTAACCTAACCAATCATCAAGGGCGTACAGTTGACCTAACCGAGCATTCAGTTGACTGTAGTCCCGATAATACTAGATGAAGACAAAGCACTGGATGTTTTTATTAATTACGGCGTTATTCTCTCATCCTTAACTTGCCTGAAATGTGACAGTAAGTGCCTAATACAAAAAGATCAGAAGATATTTAGGTGAAATAATTGAATGCCCGGTTAGGTCAACTGTACGCCCTTGATGATTGGTTAAGTTGTGATATTTTCGTTAGTTTAAACGAAAATGACGAGAGCAAAAATACATAATAAAAAGTTTGGTAGTCCCGATAATACGCAAGTACCAAAATTATTTCTATCAGAAGTAGTGGGAAAATGGTATAGCTTCAGGATCCTGTCTAATGTAAGGTGCAGGATTCTGTCTAATGTAAGGTGCAGGATCCTGTCTAATGTAAAGTGCTGAAACCTCCTCCACGGGCAATGCACTATTACTTAAGACACTTTTTATACAACCACGATACAACACAACTGTACGGATCGCCTTCAAAACACGAATGGGTTTTAGTTGGTTAGTTTGTTTATCGTGTTAGTTGGTTGGTACTCCGTTAAAACTAAAGTGCAATCCACACAGAATGACTGGTTAGCATAAGAATGTTACTCGAATCTTCAAAACGGCTCATTGCGTTAAGTCCTTTTAATTTCTATATTAACATTAATAACTTCATCATTACCATTTTAATCATAAGATTTTTAGGACTTGAATGTTAAAATGTTATGTATCAGAAACTATAAGTAAATTTCGTTTAGTACGTTAATAAAACATTTTTAAATTTTTGTGAGTAAAAACTTATCTTTGGATAATTTTTGAATTCTGATTTTTTATATAATTTTTCCGAATGGAGATACAATATGAAATATATGTGTGTATATATAGTATATTCTTTTTGGTTAATTGTGTTGGTCGACGTAGCTTAGATATAGTTCCGGGTACGGTATTGGAAACAATTTGGAACGAGACCCGAGGATACCAGCTTTCTCCTGAAGCATTAACTTTTATTTTCCTGCAACATAGGCAACATACTATTCAATTATTAATTTATTTGGTAGAATTTAATTAAATAAAATGATAGCTTTAAAAACTTTAAACCTGAAAAGTCATTTTCTTATATATTAATATACATTTTTACCAACCTAAATGAGCGAAGCCGACGGGGCCAGACAACAGTCGTTTGCTAACCAGATTTGGCCCGCGAGCTACCAATTGCCGACCACTGCCGTCCAGCGTTACTATTGAATATCATTTAAAATATCCTTTGGATCACCTGAAGATCAAGGCCCCCAACCTTCTTTAGTTAGCTTTATAAGACTAATTAACGAAAATATCACGACCTAACCTAACCAATCATCAAGGGCGTACAGCTGACCTAACGATTGGTTAGGTTAGGTCGTGATATTTCGTTAGTTAGCCTTATAAGGCTAACTAAAGAAGGCTAGGGGCCCTGATCTTCAGGTGATCCTATCCTTTTACAAAATTTATAACGATTTAACTTTACGTAATAGCGAAAATTTTAAAAATCTAAACCACTTCAATGGCAAAAGGGACTTCTCGGAGAACGCAAAAACTCATCCTACAACACACACACACACACACACAACACACGTGACGAAAGAAAGCATATTTACGTAACATGCGAACAAATCCCTTCCAATATGAAATTCTGTCTTCGGCATTCAACGTTTAGAATTTCATATAAAATTAAAAAAAAAAGAAAAAAACATTAAGGTACATCAATCAAGAAAGACTTAATTGTAAAATTTATTTCTAGGATATTTCTTTCACAAAAATTGTGTGTATTTACATAACATTAAAATGACAACATGTTAAATTAAGTTATCTGGATGTCACATACTCGCAGTCCTTTCCTTTTTAAAGAGTAAATATAGTAGTATGAACGTTGTATACACACATATTTGAGTTGTACAGAGAAGTGCATTACATCACTTTTGTATATAGTTTCAAATATATACTTAAACTAATAGGATAACCCTATGAGTAATTTTATATATATATATATATGCTGCAAACCCACAAGGAAAAAAGAAAAAACGATTCCAAGGCCTTTCGTGTATTCAAAGCTACACCTCGTCAGGGAATTCCCTGACGAGGTGTAGCTTTGAATACACGAAAGGTCTTGGAATCGTTTTTTCTTTTTCCTTGTGGGTTTGCAGCATTCATTCATTTCACGTTTTATTGTGAAATACATCCCATATATATATATATATATATATATATATAATATAATATATATATATATATATATATATTTACTTTTGTTGGGTCTGAAGAGCAGTTTAAGATCCACACACATATATATTATATATTATATATATATAATATATATATTATAATTATATATATATATATATATATGTGTGTGTGTGTGTGTGTGTGTGATTTGATTCAGTATTTATAAATTATTTCATCACACTGAGTTTATTACTTTGGTGATGTAAGAGGGAATTAAACTTACAGAAAATTTCTTTGGAAAGTGTTATTCAATTGTTTTGAGTTTGATATCGATGAATTTTATTCTATTTTAATGATCTGATTTTACAGTTAAGTTCAATGCTTTTATTTATAATTGCAATAAATAATTATTAACAATATATTTAATGTTTAAACAACATTTTCAGATTTATCAACATATTTCGTGTGTAAAGTATGATTATATATATATATATATATATATATATATACACACATATATATATATATACATATATATATATATATACAGGGTGTCCGAGAATTATCTGTACAATTTTTGGCTGTTATTAAAAGTCAACCATGAAGTGTAGAAATTCCAGTTTGTCCCAGTTTACAGAGAATCTCATTATGTTTTTTGTGATACCAAGTTTTGACAAGTTTTTTAGAAATTCCAGTGTGTCCGAACATTATCTGTACAATTTCATCTTTTAATAAAATTCTTGATAACACACGTAAAATTCTTAAACGAGATTATTTAGAATCTGTATTTTCAAAAGTTTCTTTTATTAAAGTAACGTTGTTACAAACATTCGATATGTGCACCATTAGTGATTCGCAAAACATCCAATCGATACTCCAAATGTTGCCATGTACGCTGCAGCATATCCACATCAATTCGCTCAATAGCAGCTGTGATTCTTGCTTTTAAATCATCAATGTCTGTCACCCGCGTACATTTCTAAAAAACTTATCAAAACGTGGTATCAGAAAAAACTTAATGAGATTCTCTGTAAAATGGGACAACACTGGAATTTCTACACTTCATGGTTGACTTTTAATAACAGCCAAAAATTTTACAGATAATTCTCGGACACCCTGTATATATATATATATTATATATATATATATATAATATATATATATATATATATATATATATATATATATATATATAGTGCTTCAAATAAATGTTACCACTTATGTGGTGCTAATATGTCATTGCTTACCACTTATAGTTTGTTTTCTTTTTGTTTATGTAAGTATTTGTGTGTTTATTTGCTTGTTTTTTAATAATAATAATGATTTTTTTTTCAGGGATTGTGTG
This sequence comes from Bathynomus jamesi, assembly GCA_023014485.1. Taxonomy (NCBI): domain Eukaryota; kingdom Metazoa; phylum Arthropoda; class Malacostraca; order Isopoda; family Cirolanidae; genus Bathynomus; species Bathynomus jamesi. The sequence continues at coordinate 124,366 of JAJOZX010009752.1, read as the reverse complement.
GGTGATTAATGAGTTAACCCCCATTCAATGGAAATGACTACAAGGTTTACATGGGAGCAACGCAGAAATTGGTAAGTAATGACGTATTAGCACCATATACAGCAAGTGGTAAAATTTGTTTGAAGCAGCCTATATATATATAATATATATATATATATACATATATATATACATATAGATGACTGGAAACTCTTTTCATTCAAAGTCATTCTGTACAGTGTATGGACTGGTTTTGAACTTGAGAATCCCTGCATGCTCACTGACTTAAAATGAGGACAAAGATTAACTCCTAAATATCACAGTTTCTTAGGGTTATAAAATTAGTTCTAACATCATAGGCTATATTATGTACAACACACAGACTCACTCGTATATAAATGAATGCATGAATATATATATATAATAATAGTTACTGAATTATAGTATTACCTGAACCATTTTTACAAAGTACAGTTATTGAACCAATCATAAATATTGTTTTAGTGTTCAGATTGGTATTTTTTTTTGTGTATTGTTTGTTTTGTTTTGGTATAAATTAGTTTTAAAGTTTTAGAAATATTAACATTTAATTGTCTTATAAACTCATATTAAAAAATTCTAATTCTACAGACACTGTCCACCTGTATACTGTAGAGATGACCTCCTCCTTTTCTTCATTTTAAGTATCTAAAAAGAAGTAAAATTTAGGAGTGAAATTGATTAACACCTGTTCATACCAGTTTTAGCTCAGTTCAGGAAAATTGTCAGTTAAAAGTATCGTTCTCACGCGCGTACATAATTACAAGAGCCTAACTCTGTCTTCAACTATCTCTAATTCAAGATGGCACACGATGCAGGGTGTTATTATCCGATAAAGACAAAAATGAAAATTTCAAAAGTTGCCTTTTTTAAAAGAACTAAAGATTGATTCACTTTCATGGCACGAAAGGGATCTGCATTTTTATTTTTATTATTGGGTTGTTTAATCTCTTTGTGCAACATCTAAGGTCATAGCTTTACGTGGGATCCGAACCACGGGTCGTTACATAATCTGGACGCGGAGGACAGTCTCCCATCCGACTACTCTCCAGATTCAATGTCGCTTAGCTTCGCTAATCGAGGGAAAGCGGTGTAACGACATCGGCCATGACCTAGCCCTATGTTTGTGATTGTTTAACCTCATTCGTAACGTCAAAGATTATCTTATATTTATAGCGTTTATAACACTTACTTCGCTGCCCAATTGGTTCTTCCGTGTACATTTGCGCTCGTAGATCGCGCACCTGACGCGGTGAAAGAGGTAGATGAGAGGGCGGGAATGGATGCCGCGGAAACTGCGCCCGGGAAAGGTGGATTCCTGTTACTCACCGAGAAACCAGCACCTTGCATCGATACAAGAGATCCTGGTAGACTTCTGCTAACGGTTCCTAGTTCGTAGCAGAGGGAAATAAATAATAAATCAGTAACTGTGAACAATTATCTTCCGAGATTACGTGTCAAACATTTATACACTTTTGTTATATAATAAGTACTATATTTACAGTATTTTGATTTAGTGTGACGCAGTTTAATATTAAATATACAATCTACGTAATGTAACTTTTATTTTTTTTACTTTATCAAGCGCTTTCGACGAATCCTGTTAAAAAGTAAATGTAATAAGAGTTTCATTTACCGTAGATTTATACAAGTTTTCTTTTGTGATTCCAATGTACTTTATTTCATTTCTAAGTTAGTGAATTTCGTGACAGTAATTTAAATGACGAGAGGTAACTGTACAACTCGTTAATCTATTTTTAAGATAATGGTAAATATTCCTGACTCTTTTGTAGTGCTGAATTGACAATACCCAGGCATTCTAGGGTATGAATGAACAAACAAAATAACTTGCTCAATTACCCCTCGTCAAACAGAATCTACCAATAGAATTGCCATACGTAGTTAATTGTCATATAATACAGCATAAATATTTTGTTTCATAATGAAATTATGTGTAAAAGCTTCGTATGTTAAGTGGGAAAGGAATGTCGATTTCGAAATTAGTGCATGTGGGTAAAATTGAGAAAAAACACCTTTCTATTCTGGAGAAGTACAGGTTGAATTTATAAACAACCCAGTAGTGATTTTTCTAACGTGTTGGTGCAATACATTGATGCGAAAGTGAATAAACCTTAATTATTTCTATGGTCATTATTCGTGTAGTACCTCTGTACAGTATGGAAAACTTCTCAAAAGTATTTAGATATTTTAGTCTCAAAATAAAATCACTTAAAAATAAATAATTGAGCTGTGCCAAAAACGGGTTTGTTTAATTTTGCCTAATACACAAACAAACAAAAACGGTGACACCAGATTTAGGTCACACTTACAGCAAATGCCCTGAGCCAGAATCCTTTATATTTTTTTTACAGAATTAGAATAGGTAAAGTTAAAACGTAAATTAAATTAAAAAAAATTAAATTTGTATATAATTATTAAATTATTTATTATGACTGATTATAGATCAACTTTATTTACTAAAAATATTTTATATAATTTATTTAATAAGATAATTAGAATTATCATTATTGCATTTTACATTATTTGCTTCATTCATATATTTATTTGTACGAAATTACAAGTGGATATTAAATTAATTGGACTTCATTTAATATTGCTGATATAATTGAACTTCATATTTCATACTGATGACCAACGCGAAACAAAGTTCTACATTACACGTTGATTTTGAGTTAACTATCAAGTTATTATCTATAGGATGCGAGGTATGATATTTGTTTACGTGTATTCTCTTACATAAAGGAAACTGTCGTTGGTACTTACTCAGGTTTCCCAACCCACTGTACTTGCTAGTTCCTGAATCGTATGAAGGGAGTATGCCTAATCGGCTGTCTTGACCAGTCCTGTTATCAAGCAGCCCTACGGCCCTTCTTGAGGGGTAAAATAAGGGCTCCACATAGGAACTGCCTTTCCCTTTAGGGAAAGCACTCCCATCTTTTGGTTTATATGCCTCCCCTCCCCCCTTTGTATCCCTTAAAACTCGGCTCAGGGCACTCTGCCGCAGGTCCAGACCTATTCGATTTGATGATGCTTTTGAAATCGCAGTGCTGGTAGTCCCACCTTTCGCGGCGCCCGAAGACCTGCAAGAATTCAAGAATCAGACGAAAACTAATCATATTCTTGGCTCTCATTAGGAAGTATTTTAATATACCTTAATATGCTTTTAATATACCTTAATATACAAGAACTCCATATATATATATATATATATATATATTATATATATCCTTAAGTTGTTGGAGAAATATTTAAATTATACATTTCCAATAAATGACTACCTAACTCGCAAGGAGCTTACGTGTAAGTATCATCAAGCCAAGATGAATAGGACGAGGCCTGAGGTCGATTCATAGCTGCGTTGTAGCTTGTGTCCGTTTTTATTTTTGGTTTTATCATCGAATGCGTTAAATTATTTTCTTCTACTTTATGATTAGCAAAGTAGGGATGCCTGTAAAGTTAATTACATTTCAAATTCTGTGTCTATGGTTCTAACTTTGAAATTATTGTATATGACCAGAAGATATAAATTCAATGTAGCTTTATAAAACATACCTAAGGCACTGTTGAGCCGTTGGACGCTTTGATGGATTCCATCTAAGCATTTCTGACATGATGTTGAGCGATTCTGGGCTTGCATTCGGTATGAGGGTTGATAAGGAAGTTGGAGAAAACTGCGGAAATTTGAAGTTCATTGCTTGGGCCAAAGAGTATCCTTCAGGCCAATCTCGCTGCGTACGAAAAAAAACGTGGTTAAAGCACCTAAATAGCACGACAGACTGTTTGATAACCACTGATTACTTTAATAACTGTAACATTAACGATTTAAATTTGTTACAAGAGGCGAAAGGCATTTTTACTCCAAACCATTAGATTGGTTGTCAAACACGCATTTTATGATATTGATTTGTCATAACCAAAGGTTGTTTTGTCTGAGTGAAGCTACGCGTAGAATAATTTACTTAAGTTTAATATAACCATGAAAATTTCAGGTAATGGTATTTTGAACTTTAATAATTTTCTACATAACAGATTCCAAAATTAAATTAAGTCATTACAATATATAATAACATATTAAAAATCTCAAATTCTTTATCAACATGAAAAAGTTCGTAATAGCTACTTAAAATAAACATTTATACTGAACCTTATCGGGGGTACCAAGAACGGAGCAAATCTTAAATATCTGATCAATTTCGGATGTTCCAGGAAATATTGGGCGAAATGTGTAGACTTCTACCATAATACATCCGACTGCCCAAATATCTATCGGACTTCCATAATTTGTAGACCTCAAAAGAACTTCAGGAGCTCTGTACCTGCATTTCAAATATAAATTATAAGTATACGAAAATCTACTTTTGCAATCATTCACCAACTTCCTTCGAATGTATCGTGAAATCAAATCATGATAATTACGAGAAAGAAAGTATAATTCCATGCATACCATCTTGTAGATACGTAGTCCGTATAAGGAGGTCTCGATCTGATCTCTCTCGCGAGGCCAAAATCGGCTATTTTGACGAGATCTGGTCCCATACACAGAAGGTTCTCCGGTTTCATATCCCGGTGAAAATAGCCGTGCCTATGCATGAAAGCTAGACCTTGGAGGATCTGGTATATGATATTTCGAACGACAGGCTCCGAAAAATATTTGTCGCTGCGAGCAGAAATAATTAATTAAATCCTATTTCACTCTTGATTTAATCTAAATTTAAAAGTTTTCCGATAAGAATGACATGCAAAGGTGAGCGAACGTTGCAACAGTCAAAATTGTTTTGTTTGTACGAGCCTACAGAGGGTTAACAAAAGTAAGTAGACCCCACAACGATTGTTCTCAAGAACGAATGGCAAAGCTCATCAATGGAATGCTAGAACGTGTGTCAGCTTTACATAATGCAAAGAGGAATGCAATACGATTCTAAATACTATATATTGATTCAATAACTGTTATTTTTTGACTCTTCTTATCAAATCAAAGCCTACTGGAAAACCAAAGATGTGTATTTACTTTTATTAACCCTCTGTATATTCGGAGTAATTTTTTTTTATTATTTATATTTAAATTAAAGGATCACCTGAAGATCAGGGCCCCCAGCCTTCTCTAGCTAGCCTTATAAGGCTAACTAACAAAAATATCACGACCTAACCTAACCAGTCGTTAGGTCAACTGTACGCCCTTGACTATTGGTTAGGTTAGGTCGTGATATTTTCGTTAGTTAGCCTTATAAAGCTAACTAAAGAAGGCTGAGGGCCCTGATCTTCAGGTGATCCAAATTAAATACGATACATATTTGCATTACTTTTGTTATTAATAAAATACTTTACTTATAACTTAAACAAATATATATATTTTCGCAAACATATCTATAAATATAGTAAATTAATAAAACTACTGATGACCTTGAATAAAAAAGTCTAGCATAAAAGACAGAAATAAGCCACTCGGAGACATATTTCTTCTTACGAAACAATACACATTTTTTTCTTAAGAAAATGAAAATACATTTTTCTTACAAACATAAAGATACGCGTTTCTTTTCTACTAAAATTGAGGTGCATTTGTCTTTGGAATAAAAAGAAATAAAGATGCATCTAAAAATACGAATTGTTAATCCCTTGCCATCAGAGAATAATAAATTAACGAGAATAATTTCGCAATTAAACTAAGTCAAAGATAAATAACTGCAGGACGTGTCTATATATAATGTCTCATAAATTAAAGGCTACCCTTTCTCCACCTATGCTTAAATTATCACTAAATAAAGGGGTAATACGCTAACGACAGGTATCAGTTGTTTAGTTCAAGACTACGACAAAAGTCACGTGACTATTATCTCAGTCCTATGTATAAGCTAAAGGTCAGCCACTCAAGGTCGAAATATGGCACGAAGAGGATCTGGTGCCACGAGGATATAGTGCCATTTACACGGATTTCGATTTCTATTTTTATTAACGTTATATATTCATTTTTGCTTATTATTTATTTGTAACACTAAAAAAAAAGAAATAAATTTGCTTTCAAACTGAGCGTCGGTTTTCATTGTTACAAAGACATTTCAAGGCTTACATCGATTTCTTTCTGTCCGTCGCAGTCAGTTTACGAATATAGTTAAAAATTTTATGAGTTTGATGCTATATATATATGTGTATATATATATATATGCCTCGGTGGTGTAGTGGTTAGCATCGCTAACTACTAATCCACCGACACCGGGTTCGATTCTCGGTGACGGCAGTTGGCGCGCAGCAAATCCAGCTGTTCATCCTTCCATACAATAAAAATTGGTTGGTAGGTGGATGGGTACCCTGGATAGCCTAGTGGTTAAGACGCTGGGCTGCTGATCGAGAGGTCGTGAGATCGAGTCCGAGTAAGGACTTTATAATTTCTGATCACCCGTGATGGGTCGTGGTTCAGATTCCACGTTAAGCTGTAGGAGGCCTAAGATGGAGCAATAAGCTTGACCTTCGTCAGAATGAAAAATTCGGGCGGAAGCAAAACCAAAGTAATTAAGGTATATATATATATATATATATGGGTAATTATTATTAGAATCATTATTACCTCTATCCGCCCGCCCACCCTTCCGTTCGTATGCAAGATTACTCTCAAAATGGCTGAACCATTTGAGAGTTCTGCGTTCAACGGAAGTTTACATTTCTTGATGCCATTTTAGTTATCATTAATTTGATAAACTAATTTGGCTTTTCATCGATATAATTGTCATTGTAATTTTGACCATGAAACACTAAATATGAAGGGACGGGTCACATGACCAAAATCGAAATTCATAATGTCGACGTTTGATCTTATGATGCATATATATGGATTTCAGATTTCAAATTAATTTCAGGTTTTCAATGAAAATGACTGACCTAACCTGATCTAACCTGATCTAACCTAGCATAACCTAACCGAACTGAACTTAACCTGACCTAATTTAAACTAACTTTTTAGCATCGACATTATGCAGCTTGATTTTGTTCCGCTACCGGGAAGCAACTTGCGAGTACAGGCAAACGGAGCCTCAAATTCGTGTCCTTAGTCCTTACCTGGATTTCATGAGCTGATAAAGATTTTCTTTCATGTACTCAAAGACAAAATAGAGTGTGTCGTTCTCTCGTATCACCTCTTTCAGTTTGACGACGTTTGCGTGGCTCAGTTTCTTCAAAGACTTTGAAAAGAAAAGAAAAAAAAGTAGAAATTAATGAACTTAAAGTAATTTCAGAAAGAGTTTTTAAGGTAATTCTCTCAAAAATGGATTTTAACCAACATTTATTTTCATATCCACGAGTTTCGTTTTTCTTTGGAGCATTTTTGTAAATGTTGATTTTTAGATGGATTTTTTTTCTCATTTGTTTTTGTTTAAACGTGAATTTTGAGTTCCTTATTTTAATCATTCCATAAATGTTGTTGCGTGTTTTTTCTTTACTACCTTATGTTTTGGCGACATTCTTCAGGATACATACCGAGCTCATCGTGACACAAACTTGCGTGTAGGGACATTAGTGGTGTCGCCATAGATTTGTTCAGTTTTTTATTATTGAAAATCATGAAATATTACAAAAAAGGATAGATTAGGTTAAGATAGGTTAAGTTAATTAGGTTATTTTGATTACATTAAATATCGCCATCCATGTCATGGTTTCGTGTGTGTGTGTGTGTGTGTGTGTGTGTGTGTGTGTGTGTGTGTAGGCAACTGGACATAAATGAGATCGTGTGTGTGATAATTCATAGATGTAGTTAGGTAATTTTTGGTAAGGTAACATTTTCGGTATCCCAAAACATTAAAAAATGTATATGAAAAATATATTAACATTTTTACTGTCGGAAAAGAAATACGTTGGTCCTGATGAATTTGTCATTCAGTTTCCTCTTAAAGTTTCTAACCTTCTTGATTCTTTTATCTCCTGATCGAAGGTATTTCAGAGGCTGGGTAATGTGGAGATTAAAGATCTAGTCGCACAATCTAAGGAGAGTGTAATTTGGTTTTCTGATGTATGAGTACATTACATTTTTTACTGTCTAGTGTTTGAAGCAGTGTTGTGTTTGGAAAGCAGTGTTGTGTTTTGGGAAGCTAGTATTTTATTTTGGATGATTTCTGGAGCAGTATTATGGACGACTTGATACATATATGAAGCAATGTTTAGTCTATAGATTTCTGCTAATTTGAAAATTTATAATTCGTGGAACGCTTTGTCTGTACTTCCATTATGTTTTGTCCGATTTATAGATTTTCCTAATTATTCTTTCTTGCATTACTACCCGAAGTTGCAAAAGATACCGTGGCACACTTACGGCACTTCCTTAAGCACTAATGCAGCATTGTAGGTGTAGGTATACCATAGTGATTCAAGGAGGCCTATATGGATCTAAGGACTTGCTTTGGACTTTGCTTTTGTAATTATGAATGAGACCTTTGCTAATTTGTTGCAAAGGCCTTCAGTGTGCTCTTTGAATGTGAGGTTTGTGTCGAAGGTAGTTCGCAGAAGTTTGGCTGATTGCACTCATTGAACACGGGTTGAATTTATGTTTAAGTTTAGAGGGGGCAACGTTTTACTCTTTTTGTGATGACTATATAAGCTGGGTTCTCTATATTTAAAGCATAGCTTGTTGGCGTTAAGCCATACATATATTTGGAGTTCATTGTTGGTAGCTATTTGGAGTATCACTAAGTCACTGTTAGTAGTTATGATTGAAGTGTCATCTGCATACTGGTAACAGAACGAATTATTTAATGGTCGGTGGAAGTCATATATACAGGGTGAGTCACGTCGAAATGTCATAACTTCGGGAGCTTTCGTATGAACATAGATCCGATTCTTAACGGTTATGGAGCTATGGATGTTTGAATGTTTAAAAATAAGAATAAGCGAACAAATAGCTGCTAAAGTTTTTATTCATGAATTTACAATAACTGTTCAAAATGACTACCCTTGGCCTCAATACACATCGTGGCTCGTCTGTAAATCGCGCGTGTAGCTCGCATTAGTTCATTACGATTGTCCTTTATGAGGGCATCCAAAATGCAACGGAGCAATGCATCTCGTGTTTCCACTTTTCTCTGGTACACCAGCTCTTTCATGCGCCCCCACAGATAAAAATCTAGAGGGGTTAGGTCCGGAGACTTGGGTGGCCAATTTTGTGCACCACCACGACCGATCATCTACAGGGAGGCCATCATCGAGATGCGTTCTCACTGCACGGCTAAAATGGGGAGGAGCTCCGTCTTGTTGGAAGTACATTCGCAATCGTGTTGCCAAAGGTACATTTTCTAACAGTGGCGGCAGAAATCGTAGATAAATGTCACCTGTAAGACCACCTTCGAAGATAAACGGACCAATCAGTTGATTGTAAAGAATACCACACCACACATTGACACTGAACCGATGTTGAAAATTACTTCTCACAATGGCACGAGGATTCATTTCTGACCACACATGTGAATTGCGAGTATTGTTAACACCGTCACGGGTAAATTGAGCCTCATCACAGAACAAGACATATCAATGTAATTGTCGATCGGCATTGAGCCAATTACAAAATTCCAGCCGTTGGGCACGATCTCCAGGTTGGAGGTGCTGAATGCGCTCTAAGTGGTGTGGATACATGCCTTCTTTGTGTAACGTTCTACATACTCTCGTTTGAGGAACTCTAAGATGTGTGCGAATCCTTCACATACTAACATGAGGACTCCGCTGTACCATCTGAAAAATGTTTTCTTGTTCAGCCACATCTTGTTGTACCAGACGCTCAGATAAAACAGTAACGCTAGGAAATGAACCACTCTCTCGCAATCTCCGGAAAACGTTGCTAAACACTTGTCGATCTGGAATTCTTCGATTTGGAAAACGTCGCTGGTATTCAGCGACAGCAGCAGTAGTATTTCCATCGCAAAATCCGCACACATACACCATATCGGCATATTCGGCATTTGAAAATGTAAAAGGCATACTGAACGCACAAAACATCAACTGCACGCTGTGAAACATAACACTCTACTGCGTAGAGATATGTCTCTTGCCTGCAGGTGTAATGTTTTAGAAGTACTGTGACAAAGGCTTTAACTAGGTCAAGTAGGATGGTTATTGACGAGTTTTCGTTTTTCTTTGTCGTTCAGTAATAATAATAATAATAATAATAATAATAATAATAATAATAATAATAATAATAATAATAATAATTATAATACTTTTAATTCGCATCACTGATTCACATTAACTTTCCAAGAGTAAATTTCGTTGGTGAAGTACATTCATTCCCAAAAATATTTAAACTTTTCCGAGCAATCTTAATTTTGTGAATTTATACCATCAATACGAACTAAAAGTTTGCAAATTTAGCGTAACGCATCAAATATCTTAAGTTACTCAAAATTCTTTGAAGATACTTGAAACATGTAAACGAAACGTCAGAAGAAATGGAGGAAAACATACGAAGTTCACTTATGAACAAAATTCTTTTGGCAAAAAGTTGTCCTGATTTTGAAGAATCATCGTGTTCGGAAGCTCTCTGTAACACAGTCCACCTATATCCAAGTCAGGTCACGGTTGTATAATTTCATAGTTTTGTGAAATTGAGAAAAAGTCAATGAGGCCATAAATTTACAAAAATACTACAGCCATCAAAATTTTGAGCTTTACAGAATTTGTGAAGCTGCACTCAAAATCAAAGTGGTTCCTGTGCTTAAAGTAAATATTAAGGTCCACCAAAGCCTATCTACTATCTAGTCGGTCCACGCTCGCGTTCAAATAATTTCATACAAATGATTTTGAACATAAAATTTTAAGCCAAAACGAAAGAAGTGTTCTTTAGATATTCAGAAGGAGGATGCAACTCCTCTTACATTGGTTACACCACAAACACACTGCACCTCAGAGCACTTCAGCACAAGTATAAACCAAACAATAATTCACGAATATTTGAAGAAAGACCATAGAAAAAACACAGATAACACGATCTAAAAGAATGTTTTAATATTATATAAAGCAAATGGTTTTTGTTTTCTTGAGATTTGCCGAATCACTATTGATTAAGGAGAATAAGCCAGAAATAAATATCAAATATAATGAAATAAAACGGTTCTTGAATACTTTTAATTAATGGCTCAACATAAGGAAATGACCTTGAACTTTCGAAAGATCATCATCATCTTCGAGAGAGAGAGAGAGAGAGAGAGGAGGGGGACTAACAAAGACCCTACGATCTACTCTAGGCTAGCCCAAGAAGGAAATAGAAAAGTTAGAAATAACAATGAAAAAGAATACTAAAAACTTATATCGTGCTTACACCTGTAAAGCTTTCATCTTTCAAGCAGGAATATTAGTAACAGTAAAGTACAGAAGAGACACGGCTCTCTCTCTCTCTCTCTCTCTCTCTCTCTCTCTCTCTCTCTCTCTCTCTCTCTCTCTCTCTCTCTCTCTCTCTCTCCTCCGCCAGCCACTGCTGACAGAAAATAGTGATGAAAGAATATTTAAAGAAAAGTAGGAAAAAGTATAATGAAGAGAATAGCGTCAGAGTTCATTCATACCATGCGTACACTTATCTCGTGTACTCGGTTACGCATTAGAAGACAGCGGAAAATAAAGGATAAAATCTAACCTATACCATGCATTTTATTAGAGAGTTTTATATTTATTTATTATGTACAAGTCGTCATCATCATCATTTCGTCCTTGCATCATTTCTCCGTAGCCTGCCAAGGCCACCGTACCGAAGATTTATCATGTAGCATTGTAGTGATTTATATTGCGTCCTTCGCATATAACCTAGATAAATGAGCACTGGTCCAGAGGGCACCTCCAGCTGGCCAGACCTACAATTTGAGAATCCCTTATAAATAATGAGGAATAATAATGCATAATATGCATAATTTTTTTTTCTTGCGAAATTTTGATGTATAATATTTAAAACTAAAGTTTCAGTCTAACTAAATAGAGAGAGAGAGAGAGAGAGAGAGAGTTACAAGGAGTTACAAGGAAAAGAAGTACCTCAAAAGGCCTTGCGGCCCATACCGAGGAGGTACCAATGGCAACGGGTGCCAGGGAAAATTTTGTCTTTCAAACTATGCTAGCAGTAGTAGAAAACTGGATAGAAAAGTAGAAGGCTCTCTCCCCACCCTCCGCTCCCTCCCCGCCAGAGGCAGGTACGGAAAAAGGTTGAAGAAAATACCTTGACCCTGGAAAAGTAGCCAAGGAAATTTTACAGGAAAGTGGAGAATATATAAATAGCTCTATATTTAGCTTGCTCACAGAGACACCGAGCAAGCGAACTCCTGCAGAGTTTTCTGAGGTTTTAATCTTAAACTATGAGTGTGTTCTGTACTTTGTCTAGCCTATTTTTAAACAGATTTACACTTTGACTGGAAACATCCTCTGAGGGAAGTTGGTTCCAGATATCAACTATTTTACAGGAAAGAAATTTCCGCAGACTGAGATCCTAAATGTCTTTACACACTCAAATAGTGTGCAAGATTTCGTCTAACCTTTTCTTGAACTGATCCACAGAGGAACTGTTCACAACTTCCGAAGGTAACCTGTTCCATGTGTCACAGATCTTATACGTAACGTAATTCCCACACACGCTAGTCCTAAACCGTTTCAAATCCAACTTCCAACCATTGTTGCGAGTTGGGTTATCATTTAAACTAAACATACTTCTAAAATCGACATCGTTGAACCCTCGTAAGAGCTTGAAAACCTCGATCAGTTGACCGCGCAGCCTCCGAGTTTCAAGCGAAAACAAGTTCAGGGCGCGTAACCGTCGATTGTAGCCCATATGCCTAACGGAAGGGATCAACTTTGTGGCCCTCGCCTGCACTCGCTCCAGCCTCTCAATATCTTTCCTGAGGGTGGGCGACCAGAACTGCACAGCATACTCCAGGTACGGCCGAACAAGGGAATTGTACAGTGAGAGCACAATCTCCTTGTTCCGAAACTGAAATTGCCTCCTGATATAACCCAATAGTTTCTGGGCTTTCTTTTCCATCTCTACACACTGTTTCGTAAACTTAAGGTCGCTGCTAATTAGCACACCCAAGTCCTTTTCTAAATCAGTCACCTCGATATTACTGCCCAACATCGAGTAGTCCGACTTGGGATTGGCGTAGCCAATGTGCATCACTTTGCATTTACCCAAGTTAAACGGCATTTGCCATTTTTCGGACCACTCTCCTATCCTACCTAGGTCCGCACGCAGTTCCTCGATCGCTTCGGGCGTCCCAACATTGGCCCCAAGTTTGGTGTCATCAGCGAATTTGGCGATCCGACTGACGATGCCACCGTCGATATCATTTATGTAAATGGTAAACAACAGTGGCCCCAAAACGGAACCCTGAGGAACCCCACTAGTGACCGAGGCCCAACCCGAACTAGCCCCTTTAATTACCACCCTCTGCCGCCTATTCCTTAGCCAGTTTTCAATCCACCTACCTATTTCCCCACCGATAGGGAGGTATCAGAATATGGTGCTCAATTGAAAGGCGGTCAAAGTCAGAAACTGATACTTTCAGATGACAGTCAGTTTCTCTATAAATAATTTTCCTAATTTTTACGCAAAATAATTAATTTATTTCCTTTTTCATTTCAGACCATCATTCTGCTATAGCTGGTGAACAAGTTATAATGAAATACTCTTTGGAAGATGAAGCATTGATATTGAACCTGCGTAAGGAGAAACACGGGTGCAAAACGAATGGAGAAAGAGTTTCCAAATAAACGATGGACGATACCTGGACTTCAATATCTCAAAGAAAATCGATATCACAGGGTCGACCAAACGAAAAGAAGGCAGTGGAAGACCAAAAACATCACGTACTGAGGAAAATATTGACACGGTTTCATCCATGATATGCAGTCAAGAAGAACGGCCCAACACCCACATGTCCGTTAGAGAAATTTCAAAAACTACTGGTATTTCTCGCTCTAGTGTTCGTCGTATAGTAAAAGATAATCTGGGTCTTAAAGGTTTTAAAAGAGTCGAAGTTCATAAGCTCTCTGCATCAAATAAGCAAGCAAGAGTTGAAAAATGTCGTGCTCTGTTAGATCGATTCCCAGACAGAGAAGTGTCGAAAATATGGTTCAGCGACGAGAAGACCTTTACGGTTGCTTCAACAATAAACACACAAAATGACCGAGTTTATGGAAAACAGGACAAAAAATCTATCAGTCTACATCGACTTTGCAGGGAACGTCTGCATTTTTCTCAAAAAGTCATGGTTTCCATCTTTATTTCAAAGTTAGGGAGGAAGTCAGAGATTGTTTTTGTTGATCAAAATGCCAAAATCACTGCTGCTTATTACCAAGAAAAAATCTTTGATGTGGTACTGCCGTCGATAAAGGAGAAGTCAAGGTTGCAAGCGTGCATTGATAATGGAGGAGGGCACATTCCGCATAATCTTGGACTCAGGTAACTGTATAGAAAGTTTTTCTACCCGTGTCTGTATAACAGCGAATTACAAAATAATGGTTACAGTTAGTGATGTAGGTCACATCCGCATCCGCATAACATCCGCACATTTTCTCGCATCCGCATCCGCACTTTGGACTGCGGATGTCGTGCGGATGTGGACCGTTGAGATAAAACATCATTAATAAGCGGAAATTATCAAATTCTACTATATTAATAGAACTAGTTCATTGTGCGCAAAAGTGATGCAAGCGACAAGACGAGAGGCTGTTCTTGTATGAAGTTACTCTCTTGCAACCTACTTAGATCCACGTTACAAAGCTAAGTTATTTTCACCTAGTACATTAGAACGAGTTAAATCATCACTTGGCAAAGCAGTTGAAGAGCTTCAATCTCTTGAATCTGTCGCTTCGCCACCCACTAAAAGAATAAAAGTTTCAGTGACAGAACCAACACCTTCAACGAGCAAATCTATCACAGAATCTGTCTCTCAGTTTCTTGAGTCAAGCAGCAATGACGAGACCTACGCGATGTCAAAAGATGTAGTAAAAATGATCGAGAGCTATCACCAAGAAAAAACGCCTGGCTGCATGTGACAATCCTATTAGTTGGTGGAAAAATACGCAGAATATCTATCCATACTTGAGTAAACTTGCAAGGAAACATTTAGCCTGTCCTCCAACAAACGTACCAAGCGAGAGATTATTTAGCAGTGCTGGATTAATATATGATGAAAAGAGAAACAGACTGGCAGCAGAAAAGGCAGAAAAATTAATGTTCCTTAAGCATAACCTTCCTATAATTAAGTTTGAACATTAAACGATGAATCATCTTTTTACTTTATTTTAATTACTCATTTATAAATATGCCTAATAAAACTTTAAACTTAATATAAATAGTTATCAAGCTAATTAAAGATCTCTTTCTATAAGGGTGGAGGTTGGGGAAAGAGGTCGGTGGGGTGCATTTGAGTTGGGTTCACGTCCCGCATCCTGGTAACACAATTATGGTTTCTAATTGTGGCTGAAACTCAACAAAATATAACGAATTTATTTGCAGACGAATTCACTAATTGATTTCTATATTAGTTAGATGCTTGATATTATTTTATGTTCAGAGAAAAGTACAGCAATTATTGTACAATTAATCAATTATACTACATTATAGCTACAGCTCTCTCTATATAATAACTTATTATATACGTTAAACACAACAAATCTCGAATATATCCTAAAAAATAATGAAAATGTAGACATCCGCATCCGCATCCGCGGATGTTGAAATCAAACATCCTCATTCGCATCCGCATCCGCGGATGTGAAAAAAATGACATCCGCTACATCACTAGTTACAGTTAGCAAAAATCCAACTTCACCACGAGATAGACCCTGAAATTCTATACAGGACACATACAGTATATTGATTGTACAAATAACATTTGATAAAGGTAAAATTATATTGTTCAAAATCAGGGTAATAGTTTTTTTTTGGCCCATCCCGTATATATATATATATATATATATATATATATATATACATACAGGGTGGCCCAAAAGGTACCTACCAACATTAACTTACATTTTCTCCGAAACGAATGAATAGAATTCGATGAAAATTTGCTGACACACTATACTACACACGCCATTTGTTGAATGAACATTTTGGAGAGAATGTCATTAGTTTGGACTGTCGGAAACACTATGGAAACGGCACTGATTGGCCTGCCTATTTGCCTGATCTCAACCCGTGTGACTTCTTTTTGTGAGAATACCTCAAAGATAGAGTTTACCAGAGCAACCCAAAGACTTTGGAGGAGCTGAAATCATCGATTGAACGTCAAATCGTCGACATTCCGACAGAGGTTCTCCACAGCGTGGTATCGAATTTTGGGATGAGGCTGCGAAAAATCGTCGAAGTGGAGGGACAGCACATTGAACACATTGTCATATAAATGGCTTGAGCTGCTGATTGGAATGATGTTTGAACTATCTTTGTACTCTCAATAGTTTTGGTGAAATAGAGGCTTAAACTTGGTAGGTACCTTTTGGGCCACCCTGTTTATATATATTATAGTAAACCCTCGTCCAACGCGTGTTTGTCCAGCACGAATTTGCTTATACACGGAAAAATAAATGCGAACAATTATTTGCCGAAAGCGGAAAATTTGATTATACACTGTCCAGCAAACACGCTCTAATACAGTAGTACTGTACGCGTGCCAATGCGCGCTCTAGTGTTTTCTCCTACACTCTCCAACACTCCCGCATCTCCCTCCTTCTCGCGTCACCCCTCGCATCACCCTTTGTCTCAGTACCGCTAACGCGTTAAGTTCAGTGAAGTTGTGTTGGATTGTTTTTGTCGTATTTTGCCGTTGTTTTGCTATTACCCTTAGTTACTGTCCCTTAGACAGCAGTATGGCACCAAAACGTAAAGCATCTGCAAGTGATAGTGAAGAGAAGAAAAGTCGTAAGGTTATGAAATTAGCCGAAAAAATAAAGATTCTAGATAAGTTGCGTGGTGGTATGAGCATAACATCACTTGGCCGCGAGTATCACGTGAATGAGTCTACCATACGCACCATCCGAAAGAGTGAAGAAAAGATACGTGTTATTTTCATTTAATATGCTTTTATTTATCATATGTAAATATCATTATGTTTATGATTTTATTATGTTCTTATGTTCTTATTTCATATACGATATAGGTAGGAAAATTCATTTGTGTGTGAATAAAAAATCTACGTATCTAAGTATTAATGGGAGACTTTACGCGGCCGCGTTCACGTATCACCATTTATCCCATATGATATTAAATTTGTCCAACGCGGATTTACCTAACGCGCCGTTCTCGAGGAAACTAACCCCCGGTTTACTGTATATATATATATATATATATATATATATATGGGCTACATCGTGGCCAATGTCGTAACACCGCTTCCCAGAGATCAGCGAAGTTTAGCGACATTGGGTCTGGGTAGTATTTGGATGAGAGCCCGTCCTCCGCGCCCAGATTATGTAGCGACCCGTGGTTCGGATCCCACGTAAAGCTGTAGGTCCTCTCCGTCATATGATCTTAGATGCTGCGAAGGAGGTTAAACAACCCCAATAAAAAAAATATATATATGCAAACCAACAACCAAAAATAAAAAATTATTCCAAGGCCTTTCGTGTATTCAGCACTACACATCGTCAGGAAATGACGTCATTCCTCGTCATTCCCTGACGAGGTGTATTGCTGAATAAACGAAAGGCCTTGGAATAATTTTTATTTTTTCCTTTTCGGTTTGCATCATTCGTTCATTTCACGTGTTTAAGTGTGGAATTCATCCCATATATACAGGGTGGGAGAAAAGTCTTCAAGGATTTTATACATACAAATAATTTGTCAAAGGCCAGGAATGACCCTAGGCTAGAACAGGAGGGCCCTAGGCCCTAGCCCCAGTTAGCCCCATGTCAGTAAGGATGGAATACAACAATCAAGAAAAAGTGTATCTTGTATCGTGGGCTATTTCTTATAATAACTGTGAAGAAAGTTTATGTTTATTTCCATAAAAATATAATAAACCACCACCAAATGCAACCACTCTTCGATATTGGAAGCTCAAACTTTTGGAAACAAGGAGCCTGGTAAAAGATCGTCCAAGAAGCGGAAGGCCAGTAACAGCGACAGGAGACAACAACGAGGAAAATGTCCTAGCCACTTTTCAAGTCTATCTAACAACTTCAACGAGAAAAGTCGCAGAGGAATTGGGTATTTACAAATTTTCAGTAGCAAAAATATTGAAATCACAGGGGTACCACGATTACAAACCCATGGCATTGGCAGGAATTGGCTTTATCAACATGATAGAGCGCCGCCACATTACTCTGCAGCTGCCCGTGAGAGTCTGGATACCAACGTTGAAGGAAGATGGTTTTCGCGGCGAGGTTCCATCGAATGGCCAGCCAGATCACCTGATTTAACCCCACGTGATTTCTGGCTTTGGGCTTATTTGCGCTACACTCCTGGTTTCATCTATCCAAATGTGAATGCTCTTGGCCGCAGAATAGAAGAATAACTGAATAGGATCTCACTCGATATGTTCAAAAGAACAATGAAGAGTTTCACAGGGAGAATCCACAAATGTATCATAACGGATGGAGAACTCTTTGAAGATTAAATTACAATTTAAGAAAATATTTGCATAAATAAAATTCTTATAGACTTTGTGTTCGATTTGTTTCATCATTTGAACACTTAACTATATAATGTTAACTAAATAGTGGTATGTATAAAATCCTTAAAAACGTTTCTCCCACCATATATATATATATATATATATATATATAATATATATATATACACACACACACACACCGTATATAAAACAAGAGTTTTTATTTTCAATAAATGTTTCGCACAAAATTTCTTTATGCAAAAAATTCTTTCTAGGAATTTGGAGAGTTCTCGAAAGATCATTGAATAAATCTATATTATAATAAGAGAACTGTCCGTCTGTCCGTCACACTTTCAGAAATTGTTAGAAAAAATTGAGAGAAAAAAATTCAGAAATTGTAAAAAAAATTCAGAAATTGTATTATGGGCGGCAATGTGAAGCTCAAGATTTTCATGACTGTGTTCTTTTCTGTAGTTTAGCAATGGGGGTAATGGGGGATGGGTGGGGTAATGGGGAGGGGTGGGGGTAATGGGGAGGGTGGGGGTAATGGGGGATGGGTGGGGGTAATGGGGAGGGTGGGGTAATGGGGAGGGGTGGGGGTAATGGGGGATGGGTGGGGTAATGGGGAGGGGGTTAGCCCCCAAGTTGTATGAATGGGGGTGAGGAGGTTTTGGGAGATACAGATTCAGAAATGTTGACACAATGTGAAGCTCAAAATTTTCACGGCTGGGTTCTTTTTTTGTAGTTTAGCCTGTCTAACCTTCAGCGAAGCGGAGGGAACTGTACTAGTATTAATTATAATAGAAAGGTTACATCGAAAAACGATACTTAAAACAATTACTAATTATATGCACCACTGAAG
Source organism: Bathynomus jamesi (assembly GCA_023014485.1). NCBI lineage: Eukaryota > Metazoa > Arthropoda > Malacostraca > Isopoda > Cirolanidae > Bathynomus > Bathynomus jamesi. Next base: position 104,902 of record JAJOZX010009752.1, on the reverse strand, counting down.
CATCTTTTAAATTTAATGACTACGTTAATATACAGACGGATGGAGTCTCATTGGGTCCACCTCTTAGGACCAACTTTTGCCAACTTCTCCAAATTTGAAGTTGAGCATATCATAATACGTGAAACCTACAGTTTTAGCCCCAGTTTATATATACACACCATGTTGATGATACATTCGTTATTTGTTTTTTTAAAAGGAAAGATGACGTACTTTTTATTAGTAAAAAAATTGGAGAATATCAACATACTAAAATTCACTTTTGAAAGGCTAACAAATAATGAATTTCTATTTTTGAACGTTAAATTTCAATTACTGGAAGACAGATCAATAAAATCAATGAAAAAGTGTATCAATGTAAAGTCAACAGATAAAAAGATGCGTACACGAACGATGTCTCTCATTCCATCCAACTATAAAATATTGATAATAAAAATTTTAATACTCGCACATTCAAGATAACATCTGACCGGAACCTCTTCAACATCGAACTAGAAAGAATAACTAAAAATGTCATAAATAATAACTAGCTCCAGTACATTATAGAAGAAAATCCAGAAATGATTATATAAATCATCGTTAGAGGAACACCCAAAATAATAAAAAAGAACGCGTAATTTACGATAAATCGGAGACAAACGCTAGAAAGAAATGCGAAGTATCAAAACAGACTGAACATAAAAATCTACATTTCAATTTTTAAAATCAAATCCAAATAAGAAGCTTCTACAACCGCCCCCTCCCACCCGAAGAGAGTCTCCGCAATTCCGTACTGAAGAAAGAGATTTCTGATAGTGAAGTGATTAATGTCATATACCAATTTAACTGTTCTGAAGAAGGCTGTAACTCTTCCTACTTCAGTTTTACGATAATACAAACCTAGCAAGATACACGAACGCAAAAAACTGAACACAGAAAATTACGAACCAATGAAATCTTAAATAATTTTACAATTCAACGTCGGAGTGGGGTGAGCCAACGATCTACGAGCAGCTGAACCACTATTAATTAAGAAACTTAAAACAGAAATTAATATTAAAACTAATGAAATTCTAAAATTTCTAAACATCTTCTATTAAAATATCAATTAAATATCCAAAATCACAGAAGGAAATTTTAATATATACCAGCAAAAGTGGACCTGCAGTGCTGGGCCTTCGGCCTCAGTAATTTGGGGGTCTCCCCAATTACTGGTGAATCAATTATTCGGTCAATAAAACTACAGAAAAGAACGCAGCCTACAATGGGTTCGGATGTGAAGCTTAAGATGTTCATTGCTGCGTTCTTTTCTATAGTTGTATTGACAGAATAATTAAACCATCAGTAATTGGGGGGTGTGTCAATTATTCGGTCAATAAAACTACATTATACGCAGCACTGAAAATCTTAATGCGCTAGAGTAAAAAGTTCAAACAAAGCCAAGTTCGTTTATTTCTGAGACAGACAGACAGACAGACAGACAGACAGACAGACAGACAGACAGACAGACAGGACTCCCTTTTTATAGTATAGAAGATTACTTTTATTTTAAATTAAAACAATGTACCATTTCCTAGAAAATGTCTGAACTCCACACACGACACTTCGGATTACAAATTGACGAAAGACTATTTTTGTCTTATTCCAGAACAGTGCTCAAAATTCTTCAGTTGAAAAAAATATTTTCCGTACATACATACATACATTACATAATAATAATAATAATAGTAATAATAATACTCACAAAATGCAACAACTATCGTTGTTGTCTTAAATAGTAAATTAAATAGGAAAAACTGTATAAATAATAATTGTAATAATAATAATAATAATAATAATAATAATAATGAAAAATGTGATCTGCCATTTGCATGTTTGTCTGACAAAGGTTAAAAGGAATAGAAATTAGTTAAGTATTTAATTGATCTGATCCATTTTATAATTATATCTTCCGTAAATGTCAAACGTCTTATTCACATACATACATACATACATATATACACATACATAATATATATATATAATAATATATATATATATAATATATTATATATATATATACATACATACATACATCGCAGTGAAAGCCAATTAAATTACTTTGTATTTATAAACATCTTTGCACGCAATTTTCAAATTTTCAATTTTATCTGAAAAAGATTAGTGTGCCAACTTCCAGTTGCAGTGAAACACGAGACAGAAGAAAGAAAGAAAGAAAGAGAAGAGAGAGAGAGAGAGAGAGAGAGAGAGAGAGACAAGGACAAAAGGAAGCCTCAAAACCTTTCGATCCACTCTGGAGCTTCCTGTTATTAAACTTTTAATATTTTAACTATTCCAGCAGTAGTAGAAAAATGGATAGAAAAGCATAAGGCTCTCCCCCCCCCTCCCCGCCAGAGGCGGGTAAGGAAAAAAGGCTGAAAAAAATATCTTGACCCTGGAAAAAGTAGCCAAGGAAATTTTACAGGAAAGTAGAGAATATATAAACTAACTCTACAATTACGCTATGCACACACAGAGATCGTACACTAGATAGCATCTCTGTACAAACTAACCAATAATACGAGTATACTTGTGCCGATCGCGCATTAACCATTCGGTATCGTCACGAGAACCTCGAATATATGGTTTGATTTTACGCAAAATATTTACAGCTCTCTTTACCGAGGTATCGGCCCAACAAAGACCCCATGACTCACTTCAGGCTAGCCTCAGAAAGATTAAGAGAGATGTAAAGGTTAAATTCTCCATGTCTACATTCATGTACGCGCAGAGCCATCACGCCGCCGGCAAAGTGATGAAATGCTTCTACAGGAAATGGGTGGAAATGGGAATTAAGAACAGAAATCAGATTTTCCACACCATGCTCTCATCCGTTACGTACATCCAGCCACCCAAAAGAAATTGTGACAGCGGAAACGCAACTCCACCTCACCTAATCCATGCCATGCATTCTTTGTTTTAAAGTTTTTAGTTCGTTATGAAATTATGTATTTCTACAAAGTATTTTTCTATTCTTTTCTTTGACATATTAACAAGCAGGCAAGGGTGTGAGCGTGTTTTCTGTAATCGGATGTCTGTCTCGTGTATGCGTCTGCCAATGCTTTGAATGTCGCCGAGTTCCAACTTAAAGAGAGAGAGAAAGAGAGAGAGAGAGAGGAGAGAGAGAGAGAGAGAAAAATCCTTGCAGGAATAAAGTGAACCTCCACTATATTCCAATATTTTATATATATGTTCATTTTATTCTTGTGAAGTTCTGAACATAAACGACAGATCGATGTAAAATTTTAGCATACATAAATGAGTAAGAATAGATTATATGGTTTCTCGCATCGATATCGAAGCAATTACGGTTTGAATACAAAAGTAAATACTACTTTCCAATATACAATGTGTGTGTCTCTATTTGGGCAAATAATAAGTGATGATATGGGCGTTGTATTCATTTTATCGAAATAAAAAGGAGACAAATTTTGTTCTTAACAACGTTAGTTTTTTACTTTGTTTTCATCAAACTTAAACTAATTCCTAGCATAACCTAACCTAGCATAACCTAACCTAACGAAAAGAGAGGGGGGGGGGAGATGGGAGTACAATTTTAACGTGTCGCACTCTTTGTAATTTTCAGATTATTTTTGGTTGGCACAAAGTGAGTGAGCGTGTACGTAATGAAAGACAGATCGTATGTAATGGAGTGTAGTATGAAGATTAATAAACTGAAATAAATAAAGCCGCAATATAATCATAGATATACATGCAGGGTGTTCACAATTGGGCAGTGAATTACATTTACTACAATTATTAAAGCATATTAAAATAAAAACATTGCATGAGCTAACTTAACTTCTAATGCCTTGAAAAAAATTTTTGGGAGGAATCATAGAAGTAAATTACAGATAATTTCTTTCGGAACACCCTGTAAAGTTACTGAAAACGAAGGATATTTATTTATATTATATTACGAGTGCCTACTTGAATCGCTTTCCTACATCTTTCCTTTCAACAAGGTGATGAAAAAAAGAGAACAGCAAGCGTATAATTTATGTAAGGAAGGAAAAAATTCTAGAAGAATATCCTTATAGGAAGCTCAAGGATAAAAGGAAGAATTAAGAAATTCTGAAAAAAAAAAAAGCCTCGTGCTCATCTCTCGCGTTCCGCTTCAAAGACTGAAATTTTTACCTGAATAAACATCTTAGTAAAAGTCAGGACGTGTAACGCGGTATAACATAAGAAAATATTGATTTAAATGCGTTTGATGTTTTTTTATTTTTTGTAAAATACTTCTCTTTAAAGGCTTGAGGACTAAGAAAAACTTATTTGAAAGTTTAATACTTAAAGTATCGATATTTTGCACCGAAATACCACCACGCTGATACAAGTTTATCCAGATTTTAACTACCTTCGAACACGAGATCAGTATATTTTCGATATTTGATACACTTCCACGCCCATTTCTGTATTGTACCAGTATATGTACAAGTTACGGGTTATACATGAATGTATAATGCGCTTCAGAAATTTGAAGCAACAAGTAACTTCGTATGACCTCAGAGGGTGCTAGGAGAGCACTCCAAAAGCCCATGCAGGGAATCGTGCAAGATAAATGCCCTGTAGGCGACTATCACAAAACTATTACATTAAAAAAAATTTCTATTGAGACTTTAGATTAAGGGGAGAAGCCTATTTATTACTGAGGCACGCGGTTGGAACTAGTTAGGTAGAACTGGGTTGTATTAATTTCATTATAAGCAGTGCTGTGCCACTAACTCCTAAAGTTAGCGCCACTAACGCTAACTACCATAAAATTTAACGCCGCTAACGCTAAGCATTTCAACAGTTAGCGCCGCTAAAGCTAAATTTATCGCTAATTTTTTCTGAAACTACCCCAATTTATATATGTTCTGCCTTCCGTCCATAACAGGCAACATGTTTTGCTACAAGCAGATCAGTGGATATACAGAGTCTGTCCGACAAGTTACAGTTTACAACTTCTACTTGCTGATGTCACGATCAACTTGCAGTTAGTGCTGCCTCAGTCTTTTATAATGGAGATTGCTGTTGGTGAACCAAATTTTAGTACGAGTGATTTTGAAAAATTAGCGATTGACTTTCTCTAAAAACTTAGCGCCGCTACCGGTTTCGCTAACAATTTTGAAAATTAGCGGCGCTAACAGTATCGCTAATAAAAAGTTAGTGCCGCTAATCCTAGCACTGATTATAAGGTCGTGTTACGTTCCATTAGATTAGGTTAGGTTCGAAATGTCAATCATCTTCGCCTTCTTCAAAATTGTTTGAGAGAGAGAGAGAGAGAGAGAGAATAATCCCCAACATGAACAGAAAGTTTCCGTGGTTTAAAACGTAAATGAAACGAACTAACACAAACTTTAGCGCGTATATTATCAATATACTTTACACGCTAATGTAATTTACTTGCTTAAAATAACTACACGGAAAACTGTGTAATAAAAAATGCATCATATTTATTTTGTACTATTTTGACACGTGAAAAATGCGTTTCTTGCGATGTACTTTTTTTGTTAATCGTGCACGAGTTTCGTGTTTCAAAAGAAAAGACGATAATATTTAAATTTTGAGACACATTTATTCATTTTACGTAATGACACTTATAGGCCACATGTCTATAATTATATATATATATATAATATATATTGCGCCTCAGTGGTGTAGTGGTTAGCGTCGCTGACTACGAATCCATCGGCCCCGGGTTCGAGACCCGACGGCAGCCGGCGCGCAGCAAAACCCAGCTGTAAATCCTTCCACACAATAAAGAAAGTGGTTGGTAGATAAATGGGTACCCTGGGTGGCCTAGTGGTTAAGACGCTGGGCTGCTGATGGGGCGTGGTTCGGATTCCACGTTAAACTGTAGGTCTAATATAAGGTGGAGTGAAAAGCTTGAACTTCGTCAGAATGAACAATTCGGGCAGAAGCTAACCAAAGGTTACCAAAGAGAGATATATATATATATATATATAAAGGGCATTCGCTCTCGGCCCCCCTTTCCTGCATAAAAACAATATATATATATATAGTAAATCAGTAGAACCTGCTTAACCCTAGAATGCATAACCCGGATAAATATAACACCCAGCGGGCCTCAGAGGCCCGGGTTATGCATTCTAGGGTTAAAGTGACCACTATCGGGACCGAAAAAAGGTGGTCACTTTATAAAAATGTCATACTTCTCCGAAGATGAGTAGCGGAACAATGTTGACATACATAATGTCGTCACCAAAACTTCTGAACTTGCATAATGTTGAAAGGCCAGACCTTAATGCGTCAGTTAAATTGATGGCAAGTTAGTTTAAATTAAGTCAGATTAGGTTACATTACGCCCGGTTAGATTACAGTAGGTTAGGTTAGGTTAATAATTTTCATTGGAAATTTGAAATGTACTCGTACGTATAGGTTACTTAATCTTGGTTAAAATATCAAACAAACTTTTCATTTTTACTCAAAATCCATGTACCTGTAGAAGGTCATTCTGGAATAAGACCAGCTTGTATAAGGTCGAACAGTGACATTGTAAAATTCGATTTTGTTCATGGAATCCTCGGAATAGATGTAGTAACAAAGTAACCGGTTTTGTGTGTGTGTGTGTGTGTGTGTGTGTGTGTGTGTGTGGTTTTTATTACGTGCTTGAACTCCAGAGAGAGATTATTCCAAAGACGATGCAATTTTGTACACTCGTTTTAATTTTATTTAGTTAATTGTGAATTTTCTAGAAATTATGTTTGAGTCATGATATGATTGTCATTAAGACCATTGCGTTTTATTAAAATCTCTTTCTGAACAAAAATTACCTTTAGCTATACTGAGAAAATTTTGCATTGTGGATGATGCAATATATGATTTTTGCCGGAACCACAGAAAAATGATCAGTTTAGTCAAGTGGTCACACTGAAGGTTCCGCTACACACGCACACACACACGTGTATATATATATATATATATATATATATATATATATATATATATATATAAATAAAATGTATGTGTATGCGTGTGTAGATGTTAAAAACGACCATTATGTTTTCAATAAAATTAATGCTTTTTATCATATAATGCCTATATGTCTTTTGAGCTAATTATCATAATGACTTCGCCATAAGTGTGTCCTAACTTCGGTAAAATTAGATTTCTCGAAATTACACTCATATAAACCTAAGCGAGGAGTCGTCAGAAAAAATTACTCCCTCATAACATTAAAAACGCATGAATTCGTCGAACTTCACTTTTTGCACGTATAGAGGATGGCCATAAATTACACTGGGGAACAAATTTCAAATTTTTGTCTATTGAATTAGATTTGACAGTTAGTTCTAGGTAATTTGGGTGCGCTGAGCACGAATTTTTACTCGGTTTTGCTCTATCAGGTCCTGATTTTGCTCAACACCCCTCCTCTTTCGTCGTATTCATAAAAAGGTTTTTTTCTCAATACTCGCTAAGTCTTTTTGCAGTTACACATTATGCAACTAGGTTTTTATCTAGGTATTTGTACCTATTGTTATGGTATTGTTGTATTATGTATATTTTTATATGTAACACCCTAAAAATATTTTTAATTTTGTCATTTTTAACCCATTTTAATATTAGTAAATTAAGCTAAAAATATCATAGAATTCTAAAATTTTCTCGAGCGTTCCTGTTCTCTGTAGAGTATTCTAGAGGGACAACTAAAATATATAAAAGCGACTCGTTTCCAGAGTTAATCAGTCAATTCAATCAGTCAGTCGAGTTAGTTAATTAAGTTTGGGCATTAACATAATTTTGAATTGGCATATGATTTAGTGAGTAATTTTGTCATCGTGATTTAATATAGTTAATTTAATTAGACGTAATTTATATTGTACCTACTCATCCGTGTTTCTAGTTTAATTTCATAGATTGTAAGTACCTATTTCATAATAAGTACCTATTTAAACTAATTTTTGTGTTTATATTTCAGATTTTCTTAAATTTATATGAATTAAGGGCTTTAAATACCTTTACAAATTGGCAGAACAATCAAGCAATATGTCATCAAGCACTAGAAAGTTCAAATGCAAAAACAACCCTGATTCCTTCTGTTATATATGTGGAAATTTTACACTTCCACATCAACGAGCAAATATAACTGCGTAAAAAGAGCTTACTTAGCTTATTTTGGCATAAAACTGGGGGACCAAGATAAATCGTGGGCTCCACATAAAGCCTGCACTATATGCATTGAAAGACTGCGACATTGGACGAAGGGTTCGGATTCAAAAATACCTTTTGGAGTTCCGATGGTAAGTTTATGATTTCATAAAACTACGTAATTTAATCACTAGTATACTGTAACTTACCTAAATGTAATTGTAACTTAGGTACATAAACAAAAATTTACAGAAAATGTTTATAAGAATCTCAAATATTGCATAAGGTTGAAACACATAGAAATGTTAAATGTTTGGGTGATAACTTTTGATAAAATTCATAAAAACAAGTCTCTCGTCGCTTTTGTTAACGCTTTACAATTTTTTTTCCATATCAGGTGTGGCGAGAGCCTACTAACCACGAGACCGATTGCTACCTTTGCTTTGTCAAGACTTCGGGACTAAGAAAAATAAACATTGTATCGAGTACCCAAATTTCGACACCGCGATACGACCTGTGCTACATTCAAATGAGATCCCCATTCCAAAATTTAAGGGTCTGCCAACTCAAGAATTAGTTGAAGATGTTCCTGAAAATATTGTTATGCACTTTGAGGAGTCAGACACCGATTTTGACCCCAGCGTATTTGAAAGTCAAAACGATCCGCAAAAGTTTAACCAGGCCGAGTTGAATGATCTTGTAAGGGATCTAAATTTGCCAAAAAAGGCTGCGGAAATTTTAGCTTCAAGACTTAAAGAGAAAAACTTGCTTACTTCAAACACATACATTTCATTTTACAGAAAAAGAGAAGAAGAACTTGTTAAATATTTTAGAACAGAGGATAGTTTAGTATATTGCTGCGACATAGTTGGTTTGTTAAAGAAGATGGGGGTTGAGTCTTACGATGCAAATGATTGGCGCTTGTTTTTAGACAGTTCGAAAAGAAGTCTTAAGTGTGTGTTGTTGCATAATGGCAATCTATACGGCTCGATACCGATTGGGCACTCAACAAAATTAAAAGAAAAGTATGAACATATAGAAAAGGTTTTAAATCTTATCAAATATAGGGAGCACGAGTGGATCATATGTGTTGACTTAAAAATGGTTAATTTTCTGCTAGGACAACAAGGAGGGTATACTAAATATCCCTGCTTCCTTTGCTTATGGGACAGCAGAGCCAAGGAAGAACATTATTTCAAACAAATCTGGCCAGCACGAACATCACTTACTGTCGGAGAAAAAAACGTAATTAATCCACCTTTAGTGAGCAGAGATAAAATCATATTTCCTCCTCTGCATATAAAACTAGGCCTCATTAAACAATATGTAAAAGCTTTAGATACGAACGGCGAGTGTTTCAAATACATAACTTCAAAATTTCCAAGTTTAAGTTATGAAAAAATCAAGGCGGGAATTTTCGACGGTCCACAAATAAGAACAATGATTAAAGACAGCAATTTTCCTAATGTCATGAATGAACGCGAAAAAAATGGCGTTCTCATTCGTGGACTTGATAGAAAACTTTTTAGGCAATTATAGGGCAGATAACTACGAAGAAATCGTAAAAAAACTTTTAAGGGACTACAAAGAGTTAGGTTGCAATATGAGCATAAAAATGCATTTTTTGAATAGCCATCTTGACCAATTTCCAAGTAATTTAGGTGATGTAAGTGACGAACAAGGGGAGAGATTCCACCAAGATATCAAAATTATGGAGGAACGGTACCAAGGCCGCTGGGATTCCCACATGATGGCTGATTACTGCTGGTGCTTGAAAAGAGACCTGCCATCAACAAGCAAATACGCTAGAAAGTCTTACAAAAGAAAATTTTTGCCACAGTGAAAGCTTCATATCTGTTTGTTTTTTTATTTTAAGTCATTTCTATCGTTATAATGTAATTTTACTGTAGTTTGAACTGCTTGTATTCATGAAACTTGAAAAAAAAATTTAACACATGACTTAATTTTTTAGTCCTAATTTGAAAAATCTGGAAAATGGCACATAGGCTGTCGACAAGAATCAGGACCTGATAGAGCCAAACCGAGTTGAAATTCGTATTCAGCGCACCCAAATTACCTAGAATCAAGTGTCAGATATCATTCAATAAAATACGTGTTGCCCAGTGTTATCTTTAGAAATCAAATTCAATTTCAACTGAATCTGTAAAGGTAAATTTTGAACACCCCGTACCTTAAATCATTTGGAACGTCACCGAAATCCCTATTTTTAATAGCCTTCTGAAACCATCGATAATTCAGAACAAATTCCACATTAAACTTGAAGGCGTAAAATTGTAACAAAATGCAATTATCTGAAACCTTTACAGTATTTTAAAATTAAAAACTGCACAGTATCCATAAAAAACAATTTCGCTTGCCTTCCATAAACATTTTTCTCTTAAAAAATATTACTGTCGTTTTTCTATTGTTATCATTCACAGAGCTCGAACCCATCGCAAGCAACACGTGTGTGTGTGTATATATATATATATATATATATATATATATGGGATCAATTTCACAATAAAACACGTGAAAATGAATGAATGCTGCAAACCCACAAGGAAAAAGAAAAACGATTCCAAGGCCTTTCGTGTATTCAAAGCTACACCTCGTCAGGGAATGAAGATAAAAGGCGAGATGCCCATAAATATATACAACGTACAGGAAAAACAAAACAATTAGCACATACTTAACAAGGGTTAATGAGAGGCAAAAGAAATTTTAACATGATATCGTCAATTTTATACGTTCCCGCACTGTTATTGAAATTGTTTTTAAAATGAATAAATGCTCATTCTAGAATATTTCTTTCTATTATATCTCTGTTTTTAACAAGCGCTTTAGAACTATCCCACTTGATGCTATGGTTACATCTATACATATGGTTAAATAAAGCATTGGAATTATTAGCTGTTCTACAAGCATATTTATGCTGTTTTACCCTAATATCTAACGTTTTACCGGTTTGGCCTATATATACTGAGTTACATTGTGAGCTACATAGGTATTATAATAATGTAATTGTAAAGGAATTTCAGCGTAAAAATATCCTTAGCCTACCTTACCATGTTAATTTTCAATACCTTCCAACTGTACTTAAAACAATTGGCATTAATGTAATCTTTAAGTATAATAATACTGTTAAATCACGCCTAATAAAGAATAGCCCTGATAATGTTGTTGGTTGTGTGTATTCGATCGGATGTACACAATGTAACTCTGTATATATAGGCCAAACCGGTAAAACGTTAGATGTTAGATATTAGGGTAAAACAGCATAAATATGCTTGTAGAACAGCTAATAATTCCAATGCTTTATTTAACCATATGTATAGATGTAACCATAGCATCAAGTGGGATAGTTCTAAAGCGCTTGTTAAAAACAGATATATAATAGAAAGAAATATTCTAGAATGAGCATTTATTCATTTTAAAAACAATTTCAATAACAGTGCGGGAACGTATAAAATTGACGATATCATGTTAAAATTTCTTTTGCCTCTCATTAACCCTTGTTAAGTATGTGCTAATTGTTTTGTTTTTCCTGTACGTTGTATATATTTATGGGCATCTCACCTTTTATCTTCATTCCCTGACGAGGTGTAGCTTTGAATACACGAAAGGCCTTGGAATCGTTTTTCTTTTTCCTTGTGGGTTTGCAGCATATATATATATATATATATATATATATATATATATATATATATATATATACTGTGTGTGTATATATATTGCAAAATTATCCCCACTGGAATCCGAATCGAGCACCTCTTGAGCATAGAAAGTGAGGGCGGAGATCATTACGCTACAAGGCAAAATTAAAAAACCATTATATTTTCGGTAAAATTAATGCTTTCTCTAATGTCTGCATGTCTTTTGAGCTAATTATCATATTTCACTACCCGAGGAAACGCACAACGATTATGCGTCCAGAGATGTTATTTTTCGTGCTAAACCCCCGCTGCACTCGCGTTAACGGCAGCATTTCATTTAAATTACTGTTATAAAACTGGGGTCCCAAAGATCAATTATCACGCATGATTTTGCATAATGCAAAATTAGTATGGTAAACACCTTTGAACGCAAAAGCATTGTGCATTCTCTCAGTTGTTGAAAGATGCGCCAGGTTGTACTAACTTCAACTTTGTCTTAGCACAGTGGTAAGCGCCTTCGCTTTATACTCAAGTTGTGTTGGGTTCAAATCCTGGTAGGGGTAATTTTACATTACTCAGGATTGTGCGTGTCATGCATGATAAAATATGAAACAGACGTATTTTTCGTCATTTATCGCGTTATCCCACCAAATGAATAATTGATTCTCGCCACCTAGGGGATGGGAGGAGAATTAAGCTATACACAAGGTCAGACTCGTATGATTTAGAAGTATATGAACACAAACGAAATATTATTACATTCACCCTCAAAAAATACAAACCTACATGATTAATTTATTAACTGATTTTACTGGATTAATAATTAGTATTAAAATAGAATTTGGGTTCATGACTTTTTCACCTCGGCTAATTTAGTTTCCTTCCAAACGCTAGATGGCAAAAGAGAAAACAAACTAACGCAAAAGTGGACGGAGTTTCAGATCTTGTTTCAAATAATCTTTGGCTACGCTATCTGTTGGAGGCGCTAGTATACTGTAAACTAGGCTAGACTACAGACGAAAATTGTGACAGTTGAGGGAAGAGTAAATTGTGCTCTGTGGTTGGGCCAAGTATAATTTAAATTAGTTACAAAGGTAAGATGAAACATCAAAATCCATTACAAGAAAGATCTACTTCTTAAAACATTTAGAAACGGGATGAAAAAGTATAAAAAGACGGTCAGAACATAAGAAATGTTCCCATGGACCGACAATCCATCAAGAAACTGTAGTAACTATTTAAGATGCAACTGAGGGAAGCCCTCGCAAATCGGTTAAGTTTTCATTTAAAGAGATTTTTTTATGCAGGAATTTGGGGCCAAGGGCATAGAAGGAAAAGAAGAAAATTGAAATCAAGGTCCAAAGGTTTCAAGATGCCTGGACACTGCGTTTAAAAGATTGGCGGTGACAAACACGGGAGAAAGATGGATCGAGGAAGGTTGTTCCAGAACTGACCGGTTAGGCAGATGAAAAATTGAAAATACCGATTAACTCTTGCGTTAGAGAGTTGGACAGAAAAGGAATGAGAATGTATCGAAAGTCTGGTACTGCGTACTCTCTTTAATGGAGGAGACATGCAGTTAGAGATATCAGAACAGTAGTGTCCGTTATAATAGCGATAGTAAAAAGAGATTGAGGCAACATTGCGGCGAAGAGAGAGGGATTGAAGGCAGTCAGTAAGAGGTGGGGAATTGACGAGACGAAAAGCCTTTGATTCTACCTGTCAAGTAGAGCCGTGTGGGTTGAGCCCCTATACAGAAACAGCAACTGAGTGGGGGGAAGAAACTGCGGAGCCAGTACAGCACACCTAACCTTTCATAAGCTGTTTTAGAAAGAGTGTATATGTGATCTTTCCAGGAAAGATCACGAGAAGAGGAAACGCTAAGAATGTTAAGAGAATAGGAAGGATTGAGTTGTGTATCGTTGAAGATAAAGTGATAGTTGTGTGGAAGATTGTGACGAGTAGACAGATGAAGGAACTGTGTTTCTGAAGCAGTGGAAACCACAAGGTTTTATCTGCCCCAATCAGAGATAGTGGAAAGATCAGAGGTCAGGTGCATCATAGCCGTCTCTCGCGAATCGTGGAGTGACTGTTGAGAGGGACGCTTTGTGACGCGGGTGGAGAAATGAAGGGTAGAATCATCAGTACAGGTGGAGTAGATAGGACGGGAAGTGCGACTTAAAAGATCAGTGATCAATAAAAAAAAAAAGAGTGGGTGACAGGGCAGAACCCTAAGAAACACCACTATTAATAACTTTAGGAGAAGAACAGTGGCCATCTACAACTGCTGCTATAGATCGGCCCTAAATTAAGGATGAAAGTACAGATAGAAGGATATAAACCGAAGGAGGGCAGTTTGGAAATTAAGGATATGCACCAAACTCTATCAAAAGTGTATATGTCAAACACAATAGCAAAATTTTCACTGAAATCTTGGAAGGAGGATAACAAGAGTCAGAAATATGCAAGAAGATCGTCAGTAGAGCTACCTTTGGAAACGCATACTGACGATCTGAAAGATTGAGAGTTTAAGGATCTTTCTATTAAGGATAGATTAAAAAACTTTAGAAAGGCAAGAGATCAAAGCAACTGGACGATAGTTGGAGGGTTGAGAGCAGTCATCCTTCCTCGGGACAGATTGAATGACACTCATCCGACATAATACCTTTAGACTTCTTTTTTGGGACCACGTAAAGACAAAAGAGCATAGTTTACGTTAATAAAAACTCTGTTAAAAACAACAGCCAGCGCAATCACAAAGCAATAATTCGAAAATGTGTTTAGTCCTCGCAAAATAGGGTTGAGCATCGTATCGCCCAAGATGGAGAATATGTTGAAGCGTACTCGTGTAAAATTAACATTTATAAATGCTATCAGTTAATTTTTTTTTTTTAACCTTCGCAAAAGGTAGAAAGTTATGAAATATGAAAATCTCTCAAAGACTTTGTAACAACCTTATATGCACTGTGTGTGTGTGTGTGTAATATATATATATATATATATATATATATATATATATATATATATATATATGAGGATGTCATTAGACGAAAGCGCTTGAGCACCATTTTGTGTTTCCTTTCCTTCGTGGTTTTATTCATCATATATATATATATATATAAAATTAGTATTATTATTATTATTTTGTTTTAATAGCATTCTCATTGAACTAAACTGATGTATGTTTTAAAATTTGTAGGTTATGAATATAAATTTGAGGAATAATTATATTGTTGTGAAAGGCATTTTATTTACTGAATTATGCTTCTTTGTGGCAGAATTTATTCTTGGCAGTAAACTCAAATTTCGTCCAGTTTAATTTACTGTAATTCATAAAGAGGAAGTTGCTATATATATACACACTGTGTATATATATATCGGTGGTGTAGAGGTGAGCATCACTGACCGAATCTATCAACTCCGGGTTCGATTCCCGGCGATGGCAGGCGTCGCTCAGTTTACCCAGCTGTTTATTCTTCAAAATAAAAATGGTTGGTAGATAAATGGATACCTTGGGTAGCTTCGTGGTTTAGACGCTGAGCTGCTCATCAGGAGGTTGTGAGATCGAGTTCGGGGAAGGACTTTGTACCTTTTGAGTGCTCATGGTAGGTCGTGGTTCGAATTGCATGTTAAGCCATAGGTCTAAAGTGGGGCAACAAGCTTACCAAGCCTACCTTACCAAGCTTACCTTCGGGCGGAAGCAAAAAGTAAGGTTACTAACCTTTCAAAGGTTCCGTGTGATGATTCCTCATTTCACGAAGGTCAAGCTTGTCGCCCCTCCTCTCCCCCATATATATATATATATATATATAGGGTGAACCAAATGTAGGTGGACAGTAAATGATAACGTTTATTTTGAGAATACATATTTAATTTTTTTGTATACTATAATACAAAATAAAATTTAAATAAATTTAGTTATAATATTTAATATAATAAAACACAAACACCATAGTTATAATGAACACCATAGTTATAATATAATATAACACAAACCGTATTCAACCTACTGTCCACCTACTTTTGGTTCACCGTGTGTATTATATATATATATATATAATATATATATATATATATATATAATATATTAATAATACTAATGAAGCCTTCACCTTTCTTGAAGAAAAAAAATTGCCTGCCTTGTTATTAAGAGCGACGCAAACCGAATTATTTTGTCCATGAAAAGTGTAGACAAAACATTTAACGCACATGGCCCAACAAGATGGTTGCCATGGGAACGAAATAAACAGGTAACTTGGCACTCACGAGTGACATCGCATTCTCAAGGTCAGCATTTAGAAATTGACTTTATTAATGATAAATTAAGAGTCGATACGTGGCAATTCAGACGTACTTAGGGTGAAGAGGAGGTACATTTCACGTCATAATTGAGTGTGACGTATAATGAACTGAATTTATAATTTGTAGGAAAAGATAATATTTGGCGATATAATGTCTTCTTCACTCGTGCACACACACACACAAATTATATATAATATATATATATATATATATATATATTATATATATATATATAACTTGATTGAAGGGTTTGTTCTTGGGGAACCGTAACTTAGTGAGGAATAAGAGGACGAGAAAGTGGTACATGTTTATTAACAGACGTTTCGGAAAAAATCAGTTTTCCTCATCATTGCTAAAAAATTTAAACAAATATAAAAAATGAACAAATATGATGAATAAAAAATTTTATACAGAATATTTATGTACTCATACGATAAAATAGTAATTTAAAATTTAAAAAAATATATAAAATATGTAGAGAGAAGTAAGACAACTGTTAAAATATACAAAAGTTAAAAGATGAACGAATATTGAAAACAAATCTTAGCGGGTTATTATACCGGGGGGGAAGGGGAGGGGCTGTAATCTGATTGTATAAAGGTTGGGAATGGTTGAGTGTTGAAGTAGCTATATTAGAATTGTTCAAAAGCCGAACAGTGATAAGCAGATATACATGTTTTTGATCTTTGATCTTTCTCCGTGTTTTATCTACTCCGTGAGCACTCAGGTAGGGTGGATCGATTTTACATTTGTTTCGATTTCCATATTCTAATAGAGACAAAAACTTGCGCATGCATGAGAAAATAGCCTCTGCAAAATCTTAGCTTAATAGGTAATCATCTTCTGCCCCCGGCAGAGCGATGAAAATCATATTTTAGTAGTCAAAAACGTATTTTTAAACCCTAGCCTAGAGTCATAAAATTTTGCGTGTGTGTTATTTCATGCCTAAGCAACGATATAAATGCTATGGGAAAATATAAATGCATTATTTAAGACAAAGAGCCGATCTGAAAATATGTATATAAATTACCTATTTTTTCAACATTTGACGTTGTTGCCGGGGGCAAAAGATATTAACGTAGGACAACGCACTTGGAAAAACGATCATATGAGGTCTTTTTCATCGACTTTATAGTTATTAGGAATAATTTTGATGCATATTGAAATATTTTAAAAATTATAAGAAAAATACGTTTTTGACTACTAAAATATGATTTTCATCGCTCTGCCGGGGGCAGAAGATGATTACCTATTAAGCTAAGATTTTGCAGAGGCTATTTTCTCATGCATGCGCAAGTTTTTGTCTCTATTAGAATATGGAAATCGAAAAAAATGTAAAATCGATCCACCCTAGCTGAGCAGTCCAGCATGCTCTCAAACACAAACTTCTCCCTCTGTTCCTCACCACACATACATGCATCATACATACTACGCAATTTTTTCAAAATTTACATTAAAAAAGAAAAATGGCATCAATGAGTCTAAGAGACCTTGTCTTTGGCTCTCTCCTTCTGCGGAGGGGTCACTTTTGCAGGCGCTCACCCTTTGCCCCCTCCATATATATATATATGTGTGTGTGTGTGTGTTTCATTTAATCCTACACGATTTATGGAACTTCCTGTATGCTCGGATTAAGGAAGCTATTTTTAATCCTGTTTTGGAAACTCGCGTGTCTTCACTTCGTAAGATTGATTTAGGAGTAAACTTTAAATTGAAAATGATTGGCGACTTCCTGTCAATGTAATGGTTCGCTCATTTGTCAGAAGACAGCAGCTGTTGCCGAGGGAATGTTCCAATTTTTTTCCCCTTTTTATAGCCACAGCGAAAGTTATTTTTGGAGGTTTGTCAGCACGAAGTTCCATTACGAAGAGAAAGATTTATGTTAGCAATTCTTGAAACAAGGATTCTTGGTCAGGATTTTTTTATTACTGACATTATTATTATTAGCGTTTCATCTACAATAAAATGTTTCTTTTATCCTTCGTTCAACCGATTTTTTTTCTCCGAAATGTATTTATGGATTATTTTTTTTAGAATAGTTTGTGTGCAAAATGAGTTTTTCGATAGAAAACGGATAAAAAATTTGGATATGAAATGAACTCGATATATATATACAGTATATATATGCGCCTCGGTGGTGTAGTGGTTAGCGTCGCTAACTACGATTCCATCGGACCTGGAATCGAGACCCGGGGTATACTGAGTTAACCGTGAAATCGGGTTATATGTGATCGTGAAATAAGTCGATCCAGAACATTTTATTATTATTATAATATATATATATATATATATATATAATGTTTGCGAAACTTTTATTTTATTTATTTGAAACATTCTTGGAATTATTATTTAATTCATTAGTGTAAATCCTGAAATTAGGAATGACACTCCCCCTTAAACCACATTCTTCACGAACATCATCTTCATAAACGTACAGTGAACCTGCCCCCCCATACATCCTCTGCGCACTTCAGTACTGGCGAATACACAGTATACATGCAGTACAGTACTTCATGTTTTTGTTAATGTAGTAATGTGTACATTTTATTGTAGCTGTACTTTATTTTGTATTTTTGCTACTTGAGCAAATCGTGTTTTTGCTACTTCTACCAAAAACACGATTGCTCAAGTACCAAAAACACGATTTGCTCTTGAGCAATCGTGTTTTTGCTACTTGAGCAATCGTGTTTTTGCTACTTGCTATGATATAATAGCAATATACAGTATAATGTTAATTTCAATATACTTCCTTAGTTTTTTATTTCTTTGTGATAACTTGCATATCGACCCGGAAAAAAATCCCTGACTGAGACAGAGCGTCTGTCTCAGTTAAACGCACACCCCTGCACACTAATTTGTGCGGTTCATGGAGAGTTTTTTTACTGCGTACATCAAAGGAAACTGTTTAAATTGGATTTATCATTAAATATCTTGAGATTTATCATATTGTAACCTTTCATGTTTGGATTATAATTTAATTTTACCACTCGTGAATCTAAGTTAGATAAATTGCCTTTATATTCTAATAATTGTACTTGTAAATTTAGATTCTTCCTTGATGAAGAGAATAGTATTCTCATGAAACGTTTTCAATAAATAAAGTAGATTCTGCACCTCTCTCTCTCTCTCATATATATATAACACATGACACGCAGATATACTTGTTTTGCGTTATGTTGACCCGTGATAGAACCAACTATTTAATGTAACTATTTACAGCATAACAATTACTGTATTACTAACTTTTAATAGTAATAACTACGTACTTACTTTCACCTCTCGAAGATTCATCGCTTCGTCCCACGAGAAAAATTTCTTCTTCATTCTGTAATTTGGTTAAAAATAAATAAATAATAATTCTGAAGGTCACGTTCAAACGTGTTGAAAATAATATTGGTTAAACGCAATGCGCATTTCTGATCAATTTTATTTATATTTTTATTAATTATTATTATTATTATAAGGACGTCTTATCATTATCAATTTTTTTATCTTACTCAAAGAAAAGACCTATAGATAAGAATGCTCTACTGTAATAAATATTTTTAATAAATTTCTTGCACCATTTCTTAATTAATTTTATAATATTTAGCGAAGACGATTTATTTCCATAAAGCAAATACAAGTTAAATTTACGTGTGTCGCAGGAAACAAAATATATTTCCTCCATTACGAGGGAACTTATCCTATTTAAGGAGAAAATTTTTTATTAAAAACAACCATATTTAACGTCTGGTAAAAAAAACATTTTCTTCCTCTCTTTCAGCGCGTGTTTATGATCTATATACGTAAAGAGACACGCATATTTACGTGTACATTTCACGGTATTTTGCTCAAAAGTTTTAGCTTATCTCGCTAAAAATTAGTAATAAAAATTCAGTTTCATTCGTGTCCATGATCCAGAGTCGGTTCATTTTATATCTTTGAAGTGATAGATTATTTTGTAATCGTAGATTTTCTTACTTTTAATTTATTTCGATAATATCCTATATACTATTGAGCTAAAATGTACAATATACATATACATATACAGCTAGCTGTGACATACTGTATACTGTGACATATACTGTGACATATACTGCTACCTGCCCGGAGGGCGATAGCGAGCTACCGCTTGTTTATACTATTTGCTTCGTATTTTTTAATTGTATGGTGTATACAGCCTTCCTGGAACTGTATTTTAGGTTTTTACTTGAAATATAACTCTTTTTCATACAAATTCCTTTGCATAAAATGTTGTATATGGCACGTTTGAGGGATCAGAATAGGACTAAAAATAAGGCAAATTGACAAATGACTAATAGTAGGTCCATTACTTTATATATCAGAAACTATGTTCAGTTATGAATCTGAGAAGTGAAGAATCACCATTATTTAAGTATGCTCATAAGTGGACTGTTGAAAGCCAGAAATATTAAAAAATATTAAAATATTAAAGTTGTCCTTTACCTGCGGTGACATATATACAGGGTGTTTGAAAACTTTCTGTACAAATTGTAATGGGGGATAGGCAACAACAAGACAAACCCTTTTCGTCTATAAGTGTATGTCCGCTGACGTCACCATTCGGCGCGAGAGGGCGCCGCTGCAATTGGCTAAAAGGTGAAGTGGGCTAGACTCGCGCTTGCCGCGGGCATTCTTAAATCGGACGTAGTACGCGTAACATGGAGCGCTTCACGACTGCTGAGATGGCTGACATGCATATGGTGTATGGGGCTGCCAATGGAAACGGAAGAGCTGCTGTGAGGTTGTACCGACAGCGCTTCCCAAACAGACGAGTGCCAAACCACCAAACGTTTGCGCATTTGCATCGGCGACTGCGAGAAACTGGAACATTCCATGCAAACATGCATGACACTGGTCGGGAGAGAAACGTGCGCACTCCTGACATGGAAGAAGAAATCCTACGGCGATTTGAGGACAATCCAAGCGCAAGCACGCGAGGTGTTGCACGTATCCTCGGTGTGAACCACGACCTGGTCTGGAGAGTGTTGCACGAGCAGCAACTTGCCATGGACGATACCCGCCTAAACATTGACGGCGAACCGTTCTTGATGAGCATGCACCCGTGTAGCATGTGGATTTGCGGGCGCCCACTCGTGAGAATTGTGCATGTTAAACACACCTTCACGTGTGAAACAGGCCTCATCTGAGAACAGCACATAAGCCGGAAAATTAGGCTGCACCGCTGTCTGCTGCAGAAACCAGCGTGCGAATTCCACACGAAGAGGGTAATCCCGAGGTTGTAATGCCTGGACTCTCTGACGATGAAACGGATGTAACTGCTGCTCGTGCAACACTCTCCAGACCAGGTCGTGGTTCACACCGAGGATACGTGCAACACCTCGCGTGCTTGCGCTTGGATTGTCCTCAAATCGCCGTAGGATTTCTTCTTCCATGTCAGGAGTGCGCACGTTTCTCTCCCGACCAGTGTCATGCATGTTTGCATGGAATGTTCCAGTTTCTCGCAGTCGCCGATGCAAATGCGCAAACGTTTGGTGGTTTGGCACTCGTCTGTTTGGGAAGCGCTGTCGGTACAACCTCACAGCAGCTCTTCCGTTTCCATTGGCAGCCCCATACACCATATGCATGTCAGCCATCTCAGCAGTCGTGAAGCGCTCCATGTTACGCGTACTACGTCCGATTTAAGAATGCCCGCGGCAAGCGCGAGTCTAGCCCACTTCACCTTTTAGCCAATTGCAGCGGCGCCCTCTCGCGCCGAATGGTGACGTCAGCGGACACACACTTATAGACGAAAAGGGTTTGTCTTGGTGTTGCCTATCCCCCATTACAATTTGTACAGAAAGTTTTCAAACACCCTGTATATATATATATATATAAAATAATGCGTTATATTGATAAAATGAAAATGCGTAAATCACCGGGGCCGGATTCCATATATCCCATACAACTAAAAGAATTAAAAGATAGCATTGTTGTGCCGTTAACAAAGATTTTTAATGCGTCTATTTCTGAGGGGTGCGTACCAGATAATTTCAAATTAGCAAACGTAACACCTATCTTTAAGAAAGGCGATAAAGGTGCGGCGGGAAATTATAGGCCAATCAGTTTAACGTCTGTTGTAGGTAAGCTACTGGAATCAATAATTAGGGATCGTATAGTCGAACACTTAGAATTGCATAACTTAGTTAGAAATACGCAACAGGGTTTTAGGCGAAACAAATCTTGCTTAACTAATTTTTTAGAATTTTTTCAAAGCGTGGTTGACGTTTACGATAGTCATCGGGCGGTTGATGTAGTGATTTAGATTTTCAAAAAGCGTTTGACACCGTACCGCACAAAAGATTCATTGAAAAAACTAAGGCTCATGGAATCAGGGGTGTAGTAATAAATTGAATAGAAGAGTGGTTGCGAGGTAGGAAACAGAGGGTGGTCGTTGATGGAGCGCGAAGTCGTGTTGGGCTAATGTAGCGAGTGGCGTTCCTCAGGGTTCTGTATTGGGACCCCTGCTTTTTCTTATATATATTAACGATTTAGATGTCGGCCTAGTCAGTACAGTTTCAAAGTTTGCGGATGACACGAAGCTGGGTGGTAGGGCGATTAATGACGAAGATAGAGGTAAAATCCAGAATGATCTGAATAAAATCGTTGATTGGTCAGTCACATGGCAAATGAGATTTAACGTCCATAAGTGCAAAATTTTACATATAGGTTCGCGTAACGGTAATTTTGCGTATAGTATGTCAGGGAAGGAGTTAGCAAGCGTAGAGCAGGAAAAAGATTTAGGAGTTATAGTCACTGGTGATTTAAAAGTAGCGAAACAAAGTACAGCAGCGGTCAATAAAGCGAACAAGTGTTAGGTTTTATAGCTCGGAATTTTGAGTACAAATCGCGCGATATTATAGTTCCTCTTTATAAGTCATTAGTTAGACCCCATTTGGAGTACGCGATTCAATTTTGGAATCCGAATATGCGAAAAGATATAGACAAACTCGAAAGAGTTCAAAGACGAGCAACTAAGATGATTCTGTCGCTTAGGTCGAAGTTAAGGAGTTAAAATTGACTACACTCGAGACTAGGAGGGTAAGGGGTGATCTAATCCAGGTTTTCAAAATTATGAATGGGTTCGATAACGTAGATAGAGATAGCTTTTTCGAAATATCTCAATATAATAGGACTAGAAATAACGGGTGTAAATTGACAAGTAGAAGGTTCGAGACAGCAGTTGCCAAAAACTTTTTTACGCATAGAATAGTAAATAGCTGGAATAGTTTGCCGGTAGAAGTAATTAGTAGCACGTATATAAACATGTTTAAAAATCGATTAGACGCATATGTTGATAGATTGGGTATAGTTTAAAGTAGTAAAATTAAGGCTTTGTGGTTCGGAACCCACGTAAAATTGTAGTTGCCCTCCGCCACCACGGAGGACATGCACAATACACAATTACGAACACAGTTAGGTAGACCAGCCATGAGTGGATCCTAGGGTCTTTGTTGGTCTGAAACATTATAACATATATATAATATATATATATATATATATATATATATAACTTTGTAACACGCAGGGTTGTGGAGTCGGTCCAAAATTTTCCGACTCCGACTCCACACATTGTCAAAAATTCGACTCCGACTCCACACATTGTAAAAAATCTAAAAATCCGACTCCGACTCCTCACATTTTAAATATACGACTCCGACTCCTCTAGTGTTTCACTTTATAATTATCATAATAATAAGACATTTCATCACCACCACACTAAGTGTGGAATTTTATATTTTATATTTAAATAAATATTAATTGTATATTCTGAAAATGTAAAAAAAAAATATTAAAAAACTTAATCTAGGGGCTGGGCTATCAATGAATAAGGTTTATTGACCAAAAAAAACTAAATAACCTAAATGTTAGTATTTAGGATTTAGAAATTAAGGGTGACACAGGACACAGAAATTGGAGTCGGAGTCGGAAGTTTTTTACCGACTCCGACTCCGACTACACGACTCCGACTACACGACTCCGACTACACGACCCTGGTAACACGTCGAGCAAGCGAGTCATGCCTCAGTAGCGCTTCAGGCATAACTACTCACCCATTCAACACATTCCGGCGTACACAGAGTAGATCACCCGCAGAAAAAAAGAATTATTTTCATGTTTTTGCAGACAGATCACTCTGGCTTTCAACTATCCAATTATGATTCAGATTTTTTATGGTTGAAAAAATAAGTAATACAGAAGATGTACAGTAGCAAGCGAGATTTTCTGAACACTTTTTGTAAATTTTGCTAAAAATTAAATGACATTAAATGACAACTCCAATACTATATATCGTAATAGTAAATTTTCATGAATTCTTCACCACACACACACACACACATATATATATATTGCAGGAGTACCAACACATTTATTTCAGAAGCGGTATCTCGGTTGAAATTTTAAAAGAATTTCGTCTGAATGACCGTTACTTTTCAATTAAAAGATATTTGTATATTGTATTGAAGTCTTTATAGGAGAAATGAAAGCAATATAATATGGGGAGAAAGGCGAAGTAAAAAAGTAGTTAGTGTCTACCGATGATTTTTATTTTTTAACTGCGTACAAAAATTTCTATAAGGAACGTTTTCACTTTTAAATTTGTTTCTAAATTATTCTAAACATTAACTAGTTCTTGTAGGAGGGATCTCATCAATATTTCGAGAGTAAAGTTAGGTTTTTGAAAATAATAATGATTATGTTTTAAATTTCTTGAATTGGGTTAAATAGTAGTTTGATATGTAGGATAATAATAATAGTAATAATAGTAGTAGTATTACTATTATTACTATCATCATTATTATTATAAACAATAATAATTTCTGTAAATGTTGGTTAGTTTATTTTTACCTACGATATATGATACATATATTGGAATACAATGATACTTAAAGATACATAATAAACCACAATAGTAAAATTACTACCTAATTCTAAATTACTGATGACGACTTACTTTTTAATGGCAACTTTTTCGCCAGTATCGACCCTCTGTCCAAGTACCACATCGCCGTAGGTTCCATCCCCGAGTTTATTGAGTGTCACGTACCGATTCATGATGGCGGCTGCGTCCATAATCCAAAAAGGAAGATAGAACGTACCCTATGACGAGTACGCTCCGTTCTTTAATTCGGCATCTTGTTAAAATTTCTTCCTTCCAGTCAATTTCGAGAGTCTCCCAAACGACATCTTTCAATGAAAAGAAAACGGGAGCCCGTTAGAGGATTCTATGGAAACGTATAATTTGATTCAAATGTTACAACTATATGTACATTTTCTCTGGTGGTATAATTCAAGCTTTTTTGAAATCTTCATACGTATCTGTTTTTAAGTAAAAAATTAAAATATAATCTACGTAGCACTTTGTATTTCATAGTTTATATCAAATAGATACTCAGTGTTGCGGTCTCTATTAGGAGTTGGAGTTAGTGAAATCACTAATTTTTACACATTAACAACGATAAGGATAAATAAAGATGAGCATATGCCAATCAGAACAAATTATATACGATTAAAATTCAATTTAATTAGGTGTATTTAGGATATATATATATATATAACAAAATAACCATTTCATTCCGAACAAATTTTCCTAAAATTTTATATATATATATATATATATATATATATATATATATATATGATGAATAAAACCACGAAGGAAAAAGAAACACAAAGGGGGATGTCATTAGACGAAAGCGCTTGAGCACCCCTTTGTGTTTCTTTTTCCTTCGTGGTTTTATTCATCATAAATACTTTTCACGTGTCACTTTCGTGAAATAATTTTTCATATATATATATGTTACGCCCAAACATCGAAATCGCTCAGCAAGCGAAAAAAACAGCCACAAGGCGTTGTGGATGCATCTAAATTCTAAGTGACCACACACCGATGTTAGATATTTTTTCGCTTCATGACCGTTCTCAAACAACCGCAACGCGTTGTGGACGATTCGGTTATGACCACAACGCGTTGTGGACGATTTGAAACGACCACACACCGATGTCTTTCATCAAACTCTATTCAGAGCTGGGCAGTATTTAAATACATTTGTATTTAAATACGTATTTAAATACATTTGTGTATTTAGAACTGTATTTATAAATACATTGTTTTTCATGTATTTAAATACAGTATTTAAATACTTTAATGAGTATTTAAATACAATGTATTTAAATACTCAAAATATAAAAATGTAAATACTTTTACTGGTTTAATACACGTTCTGTACTAGCACAGTACGACGCGTCGACAGTGTAGTACAGCATGGTTCATGTTTCAACGTGTCAGTTCAATCAGTTGTGTGCCACTCTTAGTCGAAAGCGGTTGATTTCTTTATCGTGTGCGTGTCATGGCTTAGTGAATTAGTGAATGCATATGTTAAAAGTTGTATGTATTTAAAATGTATTTACAAATGTATTTAAATACAATTGATGTATTTTGTATTTAGTATCTAAATACATTCGTAAAATGTATTTAGTATTTAGTATTTAAATACACTTCTCCCATGTATTTAGTATTTAGTATTTAAATACATTCAATGTATTTATTGCCCAGCTCTGACTCTATTCAAACACGACGTATATTGAAATGATATAAACACGACGTATATTTATTGACGTATTCACCGATTAAAAAGCAAACTTAAGCAGATATGCTAGAAAAAAGATAAAGTCCTTTAAAAAATGATTAGCAATAATTTTCCCGTAGGTTTCGATTAATTTTAAGCAACTTTAGAATGAGACGTAAATGTAAAAATTAACCAACTGGTTAGGTTAATTGAATGCCCGGTTAACCCTTTACTGCCCAAATATTTTGTAGGGTTAAGTTATGAATGCGTGTATTTGAAAGGTTACAAATTTGTCCTTTTGGGCAGTAAAGGGTTAAGTCAACTGAGTGCCCGGTTAGGTCAACTAAGTGCCCGGTTAGGTTAATTGTACGCCCTTGACAATTGGTTAGGTTAAGCTGTGATATTTTCGTTAGTTTTAACGAAAATATCACGACTTAACCTAACCAATCGTCAAGGGCGTACAGTTGACCAAACCGGGCATTCAATTAACCGAACCCGGGCATTCAATAATTTTCGAATCGTCCACAACGCGTTGTGGTCATATCCGAGTCGTCCACAACGCGTTGTGGTTGTTTGAGAACGATCATGAAGCAAAAAAATATCTAACATCGGTGTGTGGTCAGTAAGGTGCATCCACAACGCGTTGTGACTGTTTTCGCTCACTGAGCGATTTCGATGTTTGGGCGTAACATACATACATACATACATACATACTACCTACATACATATATATATATATATATATATATATATTACATAGCTTAAACCAGTGCTTCTCAATTTTTGAGGATGCCATGTACCCCGTAGCCAACCTTCCGTGAACTTATACACCCTTAACTAATCTGCTTCTTAATCAAATAGAACTAATAGATTAATGAAATCAATAGACTGAATAGCGACTTAATAGTGAATTGACTGAGGATAGACTAAGTAAAACAGGAACAAAGAGAATAGTATATATATTTACGTAGATTTATCACATCGATATATTCTATATTTCCTGCGTTTGATTTAGTGACTTTAGTCTTTAGTGGCTCGTTTGCTGCTGTAATCGTGACAAGATTGTGTCAAATCTCGGCTCAATGTCTTTCTCCAACGTGGGAACATTAATTACTTCATCCGAATATAAAATCTGAAAATATTACATACACATACTTAAAATTAATATCAAGCATAGAAATAAGTTATATGAATGGCAGAGAAATGGTTAAAAAATGGAGAACCAGTAAATTTATAAAGAAGTGCTGTTGTCGCACTTTGTTGCCAGATCTTACACTATTAATTATCTTTTCTATTTCAAATGTATAAATCATGTTTTTACTTTTATGTTTAAATATCTAATTGTAATTGATTTTATTAATCTCTCACACAATTACCATTTTCGTTCCTATTTACGATAACCTTTTTTCATTTGATAGGCACCCCTTCCTTCTCATGTACCCCCCGACAAAATCTCACGCACCCCTCCATGCACCCCTTCCTTCTCATGTACCCCCCGACAAAATCTCACGCACCCTAGTATGCATGATGCACCCTGGTTGAGAAGCACTGGCTTAAACTATTACTGACAAACTCGGTTTTCCTGACCTCCGAAGTTACGCAAGTTATATAATAAATTTGACATAATTATCTCCGAATCGATGAAGTGACATTGATGTACAAAGACTTTTCATCAACCCATTCCGGCACTTAACATTATGAAATTTATCGACAATATGATGTGTGTGTGTGTGTGTGTGTGTGTGATCTTAGAATTCAATTCATCTATGTTTACTTTATACATAGTTATAATAAGTACACTTTTATATAAATAATTATCGTTAAATAAGAGTATAGTTTAATAAATATTTAAATAATAATAATAATAATAAATGGTAAAATGAAGAAAAACATTCAAAATCGGCAGTCCACTGCTCGATCTCTAATTGGTTGAAAGGGTGCCTCGAATCACGCGAGTGCCTTCGCTACAAGCAACTGTTTACATCGGTCGTCAAGGGCCAGACTAATAGCAAAGTTCTCTTCCAAAGTCCCATTCGAAGGTGGAGACAGTAGAGCTCATTTATCGATTCCTCTCTATGGCAATTTCGACCCTAAATCCTTTCATTTCGGTTGTGTTTTTGATAGAGAAAGAGATTAAATGACACATATACACACACACACACACACACGGCCGACGAGAGCTGCCACGGGCCCCGGGGAAGGATTGGTATATGGGGTCCCCTATTTACTCAGTATTTTATTATGAATGTTTTTTGTGTATATAACAAGCAAACTGATAATTATATGTCCAAGTCACTATTCAAAACATACAGTATGAATAAACAACTCAGAAGAAAATGACCATTTTATTTTTCGAATCAATTATACGAGTATTAATTCTATCACCATACAATTTGCAAATGCAGTACCAGTCCATGCAGGCAAGACAATTGGTTACTGCAAGATTTTCATAATTAGAAGTATACTTTCTTTGCCTTCTCTCTAGCAAAGTGGTAAATGATTCTGATGAAATTTAAAGTACGGGCTAACTGGCTTTCAATTACAATGGTTCCCAGATCTGTCAGTCGGTCTTGGGCATTGGTGAACCGCAGATAATATTTTATCTGTTTCAGTTTGACTATGATAATCTCTATAAAATGTATATTCATTAATTTTATTTCCTCTCTGTTATTTAATCAATTGCTTTATTAATCTTTTTAGATTTTATCCCCCCTCTTTCCGGCCCCCCTAGCGGTCCGGGCCACGAGGATTTATCTCGGTTTCCCCGCCCTCTCGGTGGACCTGCACACGCACACGCGCACACACACACGCACACACACTCTCTTCACGGAGAAATCCGCGTCAACGACTCCATGCGATTCATATACTGGAAACACAAATATAGCAATCAATCACCGTTTCATAGCAATGCGCATTTCAATGATCGAAATCCTTGACACGATTAGCATTTCATCAACCGTGACACAGGTCAGGGATCTTGGAGTAATAATGTCATCGAATGCAGAATTAAGAGAACGCTATAATAAATTATTATTATTATTATTAAATTAAAATAGCGAGAAAAATGAATGGAATTAAGTGGAGGAGTTTCCACAGCAGAAAAGCAAACATGATGCTAAAAATTATGGAAGAGTTTAGACCAGTTGTCAACCTACTTACTTCCATTACCCACCTGAAGCATTGGCACTCATCCCGTTACCCCTAATGATGCGTAAATTAACCAAAGTTAAAGTAGTAGTTTATAATCATACAAATGTCTTTAAATACCACTCTTAAATAAAATATGTATGGCTTCCATTACCCCCCTGGATCCCAAATTCCCAAATTACCCCTTTGGGGGTAATTACACCGGTTGAGAACCTGGTTTAGACCTACCAATAATTCACTATTGCTTAGTACTTACAAATTCAAGCAGAAAAAGAGACATTACAAATATAGAAGCCACACAAAGCACTTTCAAGCCCAAGATGGCGGAAACGAAAAATGTATACGAGGGTAAAATTGGGTAAGAGTGCTCGTCTCCTAAGAGTACAGGCAGTGGCGGATTATTACTGAGGCTATTGAGGCTGAAGCCTCAGGCTCCCATGCTTGAAGGGCCTCCTCAATCGACTGAGTTTCGATGATATAATTCGATATTTCGCAAACTTCTTTGATTAAATATGACAGAGTACACAAACTGGCAAATTCCCCGTTTTATTTTATGTTTTATAGGCCCTAAAATAAAGTTTGTTTGATACTGGTTTGGTTTTGGCAAACGGCAAAATACAGTGTGTTAAGGTTCTTTTAAGTTTGTTTCTCAATTAGCATGAGCACCGTACATATAATTCGTGTAAATGTACCATGTACTGTACATGTACAGTTAATAAAAAGCTATAGAAAAGGGCCCTGAGGTGTCTTAATCCGCCTCTGAGTACGGGGTGACAATAATTACGTGTGGCAATACTGTAAATCCTTCATGTTTAATTGTAGGCATGTGTTGACACAGCTGGAGGCTGCAGAAGAAACTTCAAGAAACTGTCGCCATTTTACCAAGATTTGGTAAATATACATTGTTTCACGTTTCCGATGTAGTTCTAGTTCCTCGGGGAAGTATGCAGTCCACGATAAACTTTTGTTTGTGGTGAAACTACATTTAGGAACAATCACATGCACCGTTATTGGTATTTTTGGCACTTTCGGCAATTATTTGATGACGGTCAAAAGTGCCAGATAAAGAACGTGGGCACAAAAGAAAATGGGTTGGACGAACAACAAAAGCCAAGACAGTGAAATCATCAGGGATGGAAAACCCAAACGTGAATAAAGGACTTTTTAAGGTGTACCACAGAAAACAACTAGGCAAACAAAGGAAGAACTTGCAGACTGAGGAATTCATGTGTTAAGAACGTGGACTGCGTTATATGGAATCACCTAAACAAGAGTAGATTCAGTGTGGTTCATGCATAGAACCATAATATGAAGCCTGCAAAAGCTGCGAGAAATCCGGTCCTTTTCAGTGTGACCCGTGCTAAAGAGTACTCTTAGCTGATGGCATGCACAATTGCACACACTCCGACAAGACAGTCTAAGAACGCGCATTTGATTTTCTTTTTCTCACAAATATGGCTGCAATTTTTTACAAATTTTGTTTGTGTAGTTTGATTTGTTTCGTGAAAACCTATTTATAGCCAAACAAGAAGTAGGCCCTACTGGTCACGACTACAGTCCTGGAAACTTTACTCCTTGAAAAGAAGACGTGATCGAAATACAGTAATATACATATCCCATTCGCACTTGACGGGATCATTTACCATTACAGTCATTAAGTCATTAAGAGTGCTCGTCTCCTAAGAGTACAGGCAGTGGCGGATTATTACTGAGGCTATTGAGACCATGTCATGCCCATTACTTCCCCCACAGTGCTAATTTCTTAGATTTGACTGGTCATGTTAAACCAGAAGGAATTGTAATGCACGCTGATTGGACATGCCTTTTTTTACTCAGAAGGCGAGAAAACAGTTTTTATTCTCACAATTTTTAATAAAAAGAAAAATATCAAAATATTTCACGGGATACTAAACTAAACCAAAATTCAGACATCGGTTTTTCAAAAACATTTGTCTTGTAACAATGAGACAAAGGGCTAGGAAAGATACTCGAAGGATATGTCACAAACTTTTGAAATTGAATAAAAAGCACTGGAGTGAGAAAACAGATTCTGTACTACAATATCTCAGTTGGCGGTGGGACAGGGGGAACATGAAAACTAAAATGGAAAAATACTCTCAGAATACGAGGCTCCAAACTCTTAAACGAGCTGCTACAAGAACTCAGGAACCTCAAGCATGCCACCCCACATGAAGCTACCTTTAAACAGCAACCCGACAGATTCTTGCAAAAAGGCCCTGGATAGTTATTCGTAGCTGACTATGAGGGCAGGAGAAGAGTTGAAAGCAACTCTCTGCTACAGCACCTCCCCCAAACGAGGAGGGATGATGCAGAGGGACCGAAAGCAGGTTGACCCTGAAGTGTTCAAATCCAACGAAATATATATATATATATATATATATATATATATATATATATATATAATGAAAATGTGGTTTAAGCTTTATTCACATACGTTTTGGCTGTCGAAAACAATGTTTTCAAAAATTCTCTCTCCTTTTATGGACATTTACAACAAAGCTTTTCCATGCAAGTGAATGGATTGAAATAAGCGCAATTTGCCGTTACAATAACGTTAAAAATTACAAAAGAAATAAGCCGATTAGTAAAATCTCACTTGAAATTGGAGTTAAAATTAGGTTTATGTCATGTGACCGCGTAATTGCATTTGCATGTATTGAACGATTTCGTAATTATTACCTTCGTAACTATTTCTTTGAGAGAATTATCATTATTATTGTCATTATTATACTTTCTACTTAATGTTTAAATAAATTATAAATACAAGAATTGTTAATAATAATATGAGAGAGAGAGAGAGAGAGAGAGAGAGAGAGAGAGAGAGAGAGAGAGAGAGAGAGAGAGAGAGAAGTTACAAGGAAAAGAAGTACCTCAAAAAACCTTGCGGCCCATACCGAGGAGGTACCAATGGCAACGTGTGCCAGGGAAAAATTCTTACACTCTCGAATAGTGTGCAGGATTCGGTCTAACCTTTTTTTGAACTGATCCACAGAGGAACTGTTCACAACTTCTGAAGGTAGCCTGTTCCACTTGTCACAGATCTTATGGGTAAAGTAATTCCCACACACACTAGTGCTAAACCGTTTCAAATCCAACTTACAACCATTGTTGCGACTTGAGTTATCATTTAAACTAAACATGCTTCTAAAATCGACATCGTTGAATCTGTGTAAGAGCTTGAAAACCTCGATGAGTTGACCGCGCAGCCTCCGAGTCTCGAACGAAAACAAATTCAGGGCGCGTAAGCGTCGATTGTAGCCCATATGCCTAACGGAAGGGATTAACTTTGTGGCCCTCACCTGGACTCACTCCAGCCTGTCAATATCGTTCCTGAGGGTGGGCGACCAGAACTGCACAGCATACTCCAGGTGTGGCCGGACCAGGGAATTGGAGATTGTGCTCTCTCTGTACTTGTTCCGAAATCGAAATTGCCTCCTGATATAACCCAACAGCTTCTGGGCTTTCTTTTCCACCTCTAGGCACTGTTTGGTAAACTTAAGGTCGCTGCTAATTAGCACACCCAACTCCTTTTCCAAATCAGTGGCCTCGATATTACTCGCCAACATGGAGTAGGCCGACTTGGGATTGGCATAGCCAATGTGCATGACCTTGCATTACCCAAGTTAAAAGGCATTTGCTATTTTTCGGACCACTCTCCTATCCTACGTACGTCCGCACGCAGTTGCTCGATCGCCTCGGGCGTCCCAACGTTGGCCCCCAAGCTTGGTATCATCAACGAATTTGGCGATCCTACTGACGATGCCAGTGTCGATATCATTTATGTAAATGGTAAACAACAGTAGCCCCAAAACGGAACCTTGAGGAACCCCGCTAGTGACCGAGGCCCAACCCGAACTAACCCCTTTAATTACAACCCTCTGCCGCCTATTCTTCAGCCAGTTTTCAATCCACCTACCTACTTCCCCACCGATACCCAGCGCGCGCACTTTCGCCATTAGCCGGCGGTGAGGTACCTTATCAAAGGCTTTCTGAAAGTCGAGATAAAGTATATCAATCGCCCTACTCTTATCATACTCACCCAACATGACGTGGAAAACCTCGATCAAGTTGGTGAGACGACCTATGCCGTCTAAACCCATGTTGGGAGTCCCCAAGCAGCTTGTCGCAATCCAAATGGTCAACGATCCTATCCGCTATTATCCCCTCTAATAATTTACTTACAACTGAGGTGAGACTAATGGGACGATAGTTCCCTGGACTTTCGTGATTCCCTTTCTTAAAGATAGGGGTCACGTTGGCTTCCCTCCAGTCACCAGGCACCTGGCCCGTCTCCAAAGATTTGTTGAAGACTGTAGCCAGGTGGGGAGCCACCTGGTCGCGCACCTCCCGCAACACTCTGAGGAAAAACTGGTCTAGCCCAGGAGCCTTAAACGCGCTCAGTTTGTCTATTCTATCGGCAACGACTGTCGCGGTACATCGAACACTATCCAGGCCAGCACCTTCGTGCCTGACACCTGGCTCGGGGATGACGCGGGTGTCCTCCCTGGTGAACACTCCCGCAAATACTCATTAAGCACATTAGCGATGTCCGCGTCGGAGGTCCGCAGAACGCCGCTTCGGTCCTTTAACGGACTTATCATGCTTCTAATCGTCTTTCTACTATTAACATAACTGAAGAACTCCTTAGGGTTCCCCTTGCAAAGGCTTGCCACCCGTAGTTCTTCGTTACGTTTCGCTAGCCTAACCTTCGCCTTTACTTCCCTACACAGGCGGACATACGCTTCAGTGTTCTCATGGGAACGATTGGCCTTCCCCCTCCTATACGCTACTTTCCTATTTCGGATAGCCGAAGCGATGTCATGACTGAACCACTTAGGCTGCGTTGAAGCAGGGGTGACTGGTTTTGAGGGTATGGCAGCAGACTGCAGCACCATAAACTCGCCCCGGAATGCACTCCACACTCCCTCAACATCGTCGCCGACCTCTAACCCCATTTCACCTACGCTATCCCGGAGGCTAACAAAGTCCGCTCGTCGTAGATCGAGCAGAGAGAGAGAGAGAGAGAGAGAGAGAGAGAGAGAGAGAGAGAGAGAGGAGAGTTTGAAGAATAATTTTTCTCACACGTAAACCATAAAATGTCAAGTCCATAAACTCCTTCATTGAAAATAGTGAATATGGCCATTTGGTAACATTTAGTGTAAAAAAAAAA
The DNA here is from genome assembly GCA_023014485.1 of Bathynomus jamesi. NCBI lineage: Eukaryota > Metazoa > Arthropoda > Malacostraca > Isopoda > Cirolanidae > Bathynomus > Bathynomus jamesi. The sequence goes on along the minus strand of JAJOZX010009752.1, from coordinate 69,923 downwards.
CCTTCTCTTCTTGCTTTGTCCGTTAACATTAAAGAAAAAATTTTCAGACTAAGATACCACCACGCCTTAATTGCATGCAGGTAGCTCTAAATTTTCCTGTCTGGCTTTTGATGACAGGGAACTATTCGATCTTGTAAAGTTCAATAACGGAGGATAGAATTTGGTGGTAATTTACTCGGTAAGGGAGTAAACAAAAGTCAAAGTTTAAAACAGAAAAATGGTCAAGAATTGGATTCAGAGTTTCAGGAGCGCTCACAAATGTCAAGGAGAGCGGAAATTGAACGGAGGAGGAAAGTGTCGTAATGCCCTTGGTAAGAGAGAGAGAGAGAGAGAGAGAGAGAGAGAGAGAGAGAGAGAGAGAGAGAGAGAGAGAGTTACAAGGAAAAGAAGTACCTCAAAAGGCCTTGCCGCCCATACCGAGGAGGTGCCAATGGCAACGGGTGCCACGGAAAATTTTCTACACACTCAAATAGTGTGCAAGATTTGGTCTAACCTTTTCTTGAAATGATCCACAGAGAAACTGTTCACAACTTCTGAAGGTAACCTGTTCCACGTGTCACAGATCTTATACGTAAAGTAATTCCCACACACACTAGTCCTAAACCGTTTCAAATCCAACTTCCAACCATTGTTGCGAGTTTGGTTATCATTTAAACTAAACATGCTACTAAAATCGACGTCGTTGAACCCGTGTAAGAACTTGAAAACCTCGATGAGTTGACCGCGCAGCCACCGAGTTTCCAGCGAAAACAAGTTCAGGGCGCGTAAGCGTCGATTGTAGCCAGAACTGCACAGCATACTCCAGGTGCGGCCGAACCAGGGGATTATCCAGAGAGAGCACAATCTCCTTGTTCCGAAACTGAAATTGCCTCCTGATATAACCCAACAGCTTCTGGGCTTTCTTTTCCACCTCCACGCACTGTTTCGTAAACTTAAGGTCGCTGCTAATTAGCACACCCAAATCCTTTTCCAAATCAGTCGCCTCGATATTACTCCCCAACATCGAGTAGTCCGACTTGGGATTGGCGTAGCCAATGTGCATCACTCTGCATTTACCCAAGTTAAACGGCATTTGCCATTTTTCGGACCACTCTCCTATTCTAACTAGGTCCACACGCAGTTGCTCGATCGCTTCGGGAGTCCCAATATTGGCCCCAAGCTTGGTGTCATCAGCGAATTTGGCGATCCGACTGACGATGCCACCGTCGATATCATTTATGTAAATGATGAACAACAGTGGCCCCAAAACGGAACCCTGAGAAACCCCACTAATGACCGAGGCCCAACTCGAACTAACCCCTTTAATTACAACCCTCTGCCGCCTATTCTCCAGCCAGTTTTCAATCCACCTACCTACTTCCCCACCGATACCCAGCGCGCGCACTTTCGCCATTAGCCGGCGGTGAGATACCTTATCAAAGGCTTTCTGAAAGTCGAGATAAAGTATATCAATCGCCCTACTCTTATCAAACTCACCCAACATGACGTGGAAAAACTCGAGCAAGCAAGTTGGTGAGACACGACCTATGCCGTCTAAACTAGTGGTGCACCGATTAATCGGTATCGGCACCTGGCATGCCGATATTAGGAAAATACCTGGCATGGCCGATTAATCGGCATGCCAGGTGCCGATACTGATTAATCGGTGCACTACTAGTCTAAACCCATGTTGGGAGTCCCCAAGCAGCTTGTAGGAATCCAAATGGTCAACGATCCTATCCGCTATTATCCCCTCTAATAATTTACCTACAACTGAAGTGAGACTAATGGGACGATAGTTCCCTGGACTTTCGTGATCCCCTTTCTTAAAGATAGGGGTCGCATTGGCTTCCCTCCAGTCACCAGGCACCTGGCCCGTCTCCAACGATTTATTGAAGACTGTAGCCAAGTGGGGAGCCACCTGGTCGCGCACCTCTCGCAACACTCTGGGGAGAAACTGGTCTGGCCCAGGAGCCTTAAACGCGCTCAGTTTGTCTATTCTATCGGCAACGACTGTCGCGGTATATCGAACACTATCCAGGCCAGCACCTTCGTGCCTGACGCAGGTGTCCTCCCTGGTGAGCACTCCCGCAAAGTACTCATTAAGAGAGAGAGAGAGAGAGAGAGAGAGAGAGAGAGAGAGGAGAGAGGAGAGAGAGAGAGAGAGGAGACCAAAATATATACCCACATTTAAAATGCAAATAATTAGAATACTGTAGTGCAGGGGTGCCTAATCAGTCGATCGCGAAGCATTTTTAGGTACCTTATCAATTATGAACGGGTTTAAAAATAAATAAATAATATAAAATATAAAGAAAAGGTTCGGGAAAATGCCAAATTACATCAATGTGAAACAATTTTATCGTTTTCGTTCAGTGTTGAAAGCGCGTAGAATTATTATTAATCACATTTACAAATATCAAATTACCATAACATCAAACCAATAACGTTGAATTAATGAAGCTTAATTAAGTATCGATCACAACTGAGGGCAGCTCATTTGGATGATTGCATCCGATTTGCCGTTACTAATTATACGCCAACCTACACTAAACTCGTCGACAACGTACAGTGTCAAGTATCTCGTTAATTTAATTTTAAAAAAAGTGACATTCTCGTTTCTTTATCATCATTTCGTGATCATTTTTTTTTCATATTTTTACAAAACTGTAAACAATTTTTTAATTTTTATTATGATGTAATACTTTACATTTTGTGTGTTACGTTTTCCATAAATAAAAACTGATTTAATACAAAAAATAAACAACCTTGTTAAATAAGTTTCTCGAAACGTTGCAGAAGGGTTTAGAAAAGGGGTGTTAAAAGTAAATTGTAAAGTATATTTTATCTTCATTTGAAAAAGGTTGACCAACTCTGCAGTGTAGGGGGTACATTTTGTCGGACCACTATATATATATATATAAAACTTTTACACAAATGCACACACACACACAGTATATATATATACACTATATATTAATAGTGTATTGGTAGAAGAAACCAAATTACTCCCAAAATACGGCTTGTAATAATAAAATTTTAAAAAAATAGGACTATAAAAAGAAAAAAAATAGTACACGTAATAAAACAAGTAAAAATAAAAATAATAAATAAAAGCTAAATAAAATTAAGCCTAAAAAATAATAAAAAAATCAAAATCCAAGTAATGAAAATACCATAACAGTGTTAAGTGGAGCTATAAACAGACATTTTTATACCAAGAAATCAAGAAATCCATAGTCTAAAAGATGTAAAGAAGGACTGATAAAGAGCTTGGACGACTGGATTGTCTAAGTTTTGAATTCTTTGTATTGGACTGTATTGAGCACGTTTTGTTACTGTGGGGAGGTTCGAGACATTGTTGTTAGAGAACATTTGTGAAGCTGAACCTTTTGAAGGTAAATTATGCAGCAGTCTAAAAGATCTGTTATGAAACAAATTTAGGGTCCTACAAAAACCTTTTTATAATTAGCCCACAGTTGCTGCCGATAGATATTAGTGCAGGAAGTATGAAAAAGAGTACTTCGCTTCGCTTGTACTGAATCTGAAGTTCCTTGTAATCATGTTTGCTTTAGCGCGGGAAGTTCGATATTTTCTTATGTCCGAGTCGTTACTCAATGAGCTGGTGAAATTTAACAGAGATACTTAAATTCTTGCATTTACTCTATTCTATTGGTTCAACTCTCATTCTGAAAATAATATTAGCCGTTTGATTTGAGCTTTTGGGATGGAACTACATGACCTTAGTTTTAGTAACATATATCCAAGAAGCTATATATTATATAATTGAATTACTGTCAGTATATTTAAATACAATCTCCTTCAATACCTAATTACTCAGATCAGTTGAATGGAGCCTTTTGAAACTAAACTGATTAGAAGACGTCCATAAATAATCATTTAATCGGCGTAGCAAGAGATTCTCATGATAAAATGACTCCATATTTATTTCTGACAAGGAGTGTGATATATACCCTCTAAAATTGCAGGAATGTAATTATCTATGAGTAAGATGGCTGATAAAAAACAATGAGATATAAAGATTCACCAAATCATTAACACACTTTAAGTGCTCATTCGCTAGGTCACCTAAATCTGGGCAGGAACCAGTCTTTAGCTCTTTAATCAAACTCTTAATTTCAGGCACTGAAGTCCCTGTATTTTCACTGAACTCTTCCAATGACGTTACACTAAAATTAACTCTTCCCACGTTGTTAAGGATGTTTGAGTAGCGAGTTCTCCATATCCTAGCTATTGGTTCTTCCCCATACACTCTATTAATTGTCAATGGTAGTCTTGGTACCCGTTTCCTCCTAACAAATTACTCCACATTTTTATTTTCGCTATTTAGGTTAACTTACAGACCTTTGCTGCTGGAGCCGAATCTTCTTCCTGTTTTACATGGCCTAACACTATCCCTTGAACGCATTTATGGAAAATTTGGGAGTACCGAAATGGAAGACCCACCTAATCTTGGATAAGCCATATTGACATTAAAATAAATAATAATAATAAAAAATAACTCAGAAGGAGAACATGAACTCTTGCTGAGAAAAATTAAATAAACACCAACGAAAAAACAAATATGGGATGAAAAGAAAAAAGATCCCATGGCTAGAAATAGCAACACGGTTTTAAGAAGAAGAAAAAAGATCGGGATAAGCAGAATAGGGCGAGAAGCTGAATAAGCATAAGCTGATTAAGCATAAAACAGCGACGGAAAAAGCCGGAATAAAAATGTTTTAGTGGTGTAAGAGATAAAATTATAACAGTTTCAAGGTAAGAAGTTCATAAATTTCCCTTCGGTTATTAAATTTAGGTTAAATAAGCTGACATTTCAGCTGTAATTGTTTAACAAAAGTATGGAAGTCCTGTTTATGGACAATAGTTAGGCTAGTTCATCTTTGGCCTAGGTCTTCCATCTCAACATAGCCTAGGTTGTGTTTAGGCTATCTGGTTGGAGCAGGACCTATTTTTTCCATATATAATGGTGGCCCGTGTGGGGAAGGGTTATTTGCTGTGAAAACCTTAACCTTGAATAAAAAAATAAAATAAATTAAAAAAAAAAATAATAAAATTACGCCTTAAAACATTTTGACATCTGAACAGAATTTATTCCATGTTTGGCTTTTTCAAATACTACATATAAATAATAATAAATTACGAAGCCCTAACTAAAAATAAAAATAAGAAATAATTCAAATGCTTCAAACTTATCATTTGGTCATAAATGTGGTAAAATTCTAGAATAAGGGTAATCAGAAGCCTAGCCTATTTAACCAAAATAAAGCTTATTTATAGAGTTGAAAGGGTTTTAGGATTTTGGGGACTTAATTTTGGAAAAATAAAATAAATAAAGTATGGCTGAATGTGAAGCAATTGAGGCAAACGATTAAATCATTAAAAAGGAAGAGATCAGCAAGGAAGGGAGTCATTACCAGGCTTTTAACTACCTTTAATAGCAAAGAAAATCCAAATAAAAGGGATTATGATACTATTTTGGGTGGTTTAAATAGAATTAAACAGGAAATAATAATTATAGATGAGGAAATTGTTACAGAAACTGATGCGTTAAATGTTGGTGAAGAGAGATATACAGCACTTTTGTGTGAACAAGAACAGAATATTTTTGAAATAGATTCTCACATAAATGAATTATATGCTGCTTTAGATAATCTACCAAATAATTTAGAGGCTACAAATCAAAGTTTGATTGAGGCCTTCAGAAATGTATCCATTTCTAATGATGACAATAAACAACTAAAAGCCAAGTTACCAACATTACAAGTACCAATATTTGAGGGTGATCGAACAAAATTTCAGTCTTTTCTAGAAAAATTTGATAGTTTAATTGGCAACAAAGATTATATATCTGATGTTGACAAATTCAGTTATCTCCTTAATTATTTAAAGGGCCCAGCCCTAAAACTGGTTGATGCCTTACCGGCAATTGGCAGTTCATATAAAATAGCTCTCAAATTACTAGAAAGAAATTTCCTAAATAAAAAAGAAATAGTAAATGATTTAGCAATAAAATTAAAAAATATAAAACCAGCCAAGGATAACCATCAGGATCTGTACAATTTCTATTGTGAAATTGAATGCATGTTAGGTCATCTACAAAATAATGATATAGATCTAGAGAAATCAGCATGGTTTATCCAAGCCATAATATTTGATTGTTTACCTACCCAAATTAGGGATATTTTCCAAAGAATAACGGGAAATACATACCCTACCCTTGATGAAATAAGGAATGAATTTCCAAATGTTTTGTCAATGTACAAATCTTCAAAGATTGATTCAAAAAAGAGATTCACAAACAAAGATTGATTCACAAACAAAGAAAATACAAACAAAACCACAACCACAACAAAAAGACAAATCAGAACAAAAAGTGATAGGTCTAACTCCTACACTACGAAATTTTAATGTTACGACAGAATTTGTACGTAAGTGTAAATTTTGTTCGGCTGATGATCACTATAGCACACGATGTACTAAATATGTAGACTTAGAATCCCGGATAAATAGGTGTTCTCAGTTAAACCTTTGTACTAAATGCACAGGTGCAGGACATACTAACAAAGACTGCAAAACAAAAATAAGATTCAAATGTGTTAATTGTGGAAGTTTAAATCATGTCTCTTGTCTTTGTGATTCATTTAAAAATTCAAATAAACAAAACCTAAAGAAAAATGAAAAAACATTTAATGGACATATATCAATAAATAATGTCAATAAAAATTCTAGTGTACTCCTACCTACAATAACCTTGGATTTAAAAAATAAAGAAGGTGGGACAACTCCTATAAGATGTCTAATAGATTCTTGTTCCCAACAAACATTTGTAGATCAATCATTAGTTAATCAATTAGGCCTACAAACTCATAAAAATGAACAAGAATTGTGTATAACATCATTTGTCAAAGAAAATGAACAGAAAGAAAAATATAATACAGTCAATTTAGATCTGGATATACCCACAGAGAATAAAACAACAAACATAGAAGTAGTAGTCATTGAACAAGTTGGTCAACAAAAATTTAAAATACCAAATTTAAAAGAAGTAATACAACAACTTAAAAAGCAATATAAAATTGCAGATAGAAATTTAAATGATGATATAATAGATAATGTTCAAATGTTAATTGGAGCTGATTATATTCACTTAATTCAGAAGGGCATAGTCAGAATAGGAGATGGGATTGCTCTAGATACTCACTGGGGTATAGCTCCACTGGGACACATAGATAATATAAAATAACAATGAAAAATAAAAATATATGACTAACAAACTTGCCCTATTATGACAAGGTCTTACACAACTCAAATAATGACATAAATACTGAAATATTAAATAAATCATTAACAACTGAAGAATTAGATAAAGGTGTACAACAGCTCTGGCTATTAGAGTCAGTGGGGGTGCAAGATGGTGATCATACAGATGAAAATCAATTAATGGCTGAAAATTTTGAAAACACCATCATGTATGAAAATGGCCATTATTCAATTGAACTACCTTGGAAGATCAATAGTCCAAAATTAAATGATAATCTAAAGGTAGCTAAAGGTCATCTCTATAATTTGATGAAAGATTAAAAAATGACAAGAGAATTAAAATGTATGATGATGTTTTCAAGGACCAGTTAGAAAAAGGCTTCATTGAAGAAGTTAAAGATCACCCCTTTAAAAAAGACAACTGCCATTATCTTACTCACACAGGAGTCTATAGAAAGGATGCACCCACAACAAAACTTAGAGTTGTGTATAACTGTAGTCTTAAAGATGGCAATAAGCATAGCTTGAATGACTGTCTCATAGAGGGGCCTAATCTTATTTCAGACCTTGTAAAAATCCTTCTAAGATTTAGATTAGATGACTATGCAGTTCAAAGTGATATAAGCAAAGCTTTTTTGAGAATTCATCTGAAAAATAACTATGACAAAGATCAACTAAGATTCTTGTGGTTTAATGATCCATATGACTTAAATAAAGGGTTTAAAACATTTAAATTTAATGTGGTTTTGTTTGGAGCAAATGCAAGTCCTAGTTTACTGGCTTTAACCATCAAACATCACTTAAATTTGTATGATGAAAATGATTTAACTGTTCAGTTCTTGAAAGATCACTTCTATGTAGATAACCTTGTAGGATCAACCAAAACAGAGTCAGAATTAAATGAAGTTTACATAAAAGCAGATAAAATAATGAAAGAAGGTAATTTTGAATTAAGAGAGTGGATCACAAATAATGAGAGACTAAATCAAAAAATAAAATCAGAAGACAAAGGATTAACAGAACCAACAAACAGGGTGAAAACATTAGGCATGATCTGGGATTTGAACTCAGATTCTAAAGTTCATGATTCACTCTGCACAAAAGGCTACACCTTAGATACAACAGCTAACACAAAAAGAAAGATCTTATCCGAAAGTTCAAAAATATTTGATCCTATGGGTTTACTCCTTCCTTCTACTATCAGATCCAGGGTTCTTTTACAAGAATTTTGGAAACAGAAAGTAGACTGGGATGATCCTATAACCAATAAACAACAAGATAGCTGGAAAAGGTTAGCTAAAGATCTCAATAAATTACAAAACATAAATATTCCCAGAGTTTGTGGACACAGAGATACACCTCAAACCTTGCATGTATTTGGTGATGCCAGTGAAAAGGTGTATGGCTGTTGCGCTTACCTTGTAGGTGAGGATGGCAGCCATTTGATCTATGCCAAGGGGAAAGTAACACCCTTAAAACAAAAGAAAACTATTCCTCAGCTTGAACTACTTGCGGGTTATCTAGCTGTAAAAATAACAGTATTTCTCCATGAAGTCTATTATGATGTAAACATCACAACTACATATATTTGGCTTGACAGTCAAATCTGCTTGGCATGGATCAACTCTGATGAGTTAAACTCAAAAAACATCTTTGTCCGTAACAGATTAAGAGACATTAAAGAAGCTAGACAAAATTTGGACATAACCTTCAGATACATTCCAACAAAACAAAATCCTGCAGACTTTCTCACAAGAGGATTATCCTGTAAATTACTAAAATCCAACAAAAATTGGTTTCATGGACCTGAATTCATTCAGGATGAAACAATGTGGCCAGCAGAACAAATTAATGTAAAACTTAACATGATAACCACAAATAAAGTTGAGCCACTATTAGATTATAACAGTTATTCTGACTTTGGCAAACTTGTAAGGGTAACATCTTACTGTCTCAGATTCATTCACAACTGTTTAAAGAAAATAAATAAACAAAGAAATAATGATAATGAAATGTATACAAGTCTAGCTACCAAATATTGGATTAACCACATACAACAAACAGAATACAAAAATGAAATAGATTTTTTAACAATTGGTAAACAAAGGAACAAAGTACCCTCTGTGGTAATAAACTTGAATCTTTACATTGACAAAGATGGCTTATTAAGATGTAAGGGTAGATTAAACAAATCACAAATCACATATAACAGTAAACAGCCTTTTCTTCTTCCTAGGTTCCATCACATAACAACCCTAATTATTAGAGAGAAACACAATGAACTTTATCACATGGGCGTTCCACAAACATTAAATGCCATTAGAAAGTTGTATTGGATACCCAAAGGCAGAATGACTGTAAAGACAGTTTTGAATAACTGTGTCACCTGCAAAAGGATTCATTCCAGATCTTTCAGGAAGACCAATCCTCCTGATTTGCCAACAGAGAGAGTCACCTTTAATAGGCCTTTTGAAACAGTTGGCATAGACTATACAGGAAGTTTGACTGTTGGTCTGGGAACAACAGAACAAAAAATGTACATCATACTTTACACATGTTCATCTTCTAGAGCAGTCAGCTTAGACGTAGTGAGTGATCTCTCCGCAGAATCATTTGTCTATAGCTTTAGAAGATTTTGTGCTAAGCATTCTGTACCCAAAATTGTTTGGACAGATAATGCAACCTATTTCAAGGCTGGTGAAAACCAAATAAATGACATATTACAAAATTCACATACCATAACATATCTACAAAATAACAAAATAAAATGGAAATACATCCCTGTTGCATCACCATGGTATGGAGCAATCTGGGAAAGGAATATCCAAACAATAAAGAATTGCCTAAAGAAATCAATAGGTAAAAAACAAATTGAATTCTTTGAACTTCTCACTCTCATTAGTGAAATTGAGAATGTTGTCAATAACAGACCTCTTACTTATGTAGGGGATAATATTAATGATGTAGAGCCTCTCACCCCAAATCATTTGATTAGGGGAGGTCATTAACCTTCTACCTGATTACAATATCTCCTTGGATGATCCACCTTGGAGTGATAATAATCATGATTTGCAAAATAGATTATCACAAATAACAAATATAAAAACAAAATTTAAAAAGCAATGGAGTGATGAATACCTTGTTGGGTTGAGAGAAAGACATAAATATATACAAAACAAAGACTGGGTTAATAAAATTAGGGTAGGAGATGTAGTTCTAATTAGACAAAATACAGCAAGACAGTGTTGGCCATTAGGTAGAGTTTTAGAACTAAAAACTGGGGAAGATGGATTAACCAGGGTTGTAAAACTTAAAACTGCTTCAGGTGAAACTATAAGAGATGTATCACTCTTATACCCCCTAGAAGTAGGACCAACAACTGTTAACAAAAATGATCAAGATGATGAATCTATAATAGATTCTGATGATGATCAAAATTTGACCCAAACTATACCAAACCTAACCTGTTCAATAAATGATGTAACTAGTCCTACTACTACAATAACCTATACCACAAATAGTAGACCACAACGTTCAACTGCTCTACGAGCTAGGCAGATGTTACAACAAAAGATAAGGGCTGGAGTATTGTAATATTTCCTATGGAAAATAAACTAAAATGCAACACCCTTTCATTTTGAAAAGGGTGAGGACTTTATAAAATGCTACACTTTTTATATTAAAAAGTGAGGAAAAACAAAAATGGAATAAAAATAAAACATAAAATATAGGTAATCTAAGATGGGTTAATAAATATTAAAGAAAAAATTGGGTTTCACATGCAATTTTTCCTTTCTGGCTGGCCCCAATGTATGGAAAATTTGGGAGTACCGAAATGGAAGACCCACCTAATCTTGGATAAGCCATATTGACATTAAAATAAATAATAATAATAAAAAATAACTCAGAAGGAGAACATGAACTCTTGCTGAGAAAAATTAAATAAACACCAACGAAAAAACAAATATGGGATGAAAAGAAAAAAGATCCCATGGCTAGAAATAGCAACACGGTTTTAAGAAGAAGAAAAAGATCGGGATAAGCAGAATAGGAGGGCGAGAAGCTGAATAAGCATAAGCTGATTAAGCATAACAACAGCGACGGAAAAAGCCGGAATAAAAATGTTTTAGTGGTGTTAAGAGATAAAATTTATAACAGTTTCAAGGTAAGAAGTTCATAAATTTCCCTTCGGTTATTAAATTTAGGTTAAATAAGCTGACATTTCAGCTGTAATTGTTTAACAAAAGTGTATGAAAGTCCAGTTTATGGACACATAGTTAGGCTAGTTCATCTTTGGCCTAGGTCTTCCATCTCCAACGTAGCCTAGGTTGTGTTTAGGCTAATCTGGTTGGAGCAGGAACTATTTTTTCCATACATTGTCAGAAGTACAATATACTGTAAATAAATAACACTTACATGAATTAGGTCGAATTCGACTTGGTTGCACTCGATTTAATTTGAGTTCGACTTTATTTCAGTTTGGCCAAATCCGATCTCATTCCAGGTCGATCTAATTCCAGTACATGACCAATTCAATCTAATTCCAGCTGAACCTGGTTCCTAACCTAACTTGACCTGAACTAATCAAATCTAACTTGACCCGGCCTGATCAAACCTAGTTAACCTAATAGTAGCCTAACCAGGCATTACCTAGTACTGTAGTTCGATGTAATTTTGGTATGAGCTTATATTATACAGTAATATTACAATGAATATATCATAATCGCGATAATTTAATTAAATAAGCGAATATTTCATTGATAAAAAATTGCCATAGTTAAATACTTTTGATTTGGTTCGAAGTAGAGGATTTTTATTATCTACGGCAGTGGTTCTTAATCTCTGGGTCGCGACCCAAAATTGAGTCCCCCAAACCATTTTCATTGGGTCATTAAATTGTCATTTATCATGTATATATATTGTGACTTGTAAATATTACTAAACAATGAAAATCACCTATTATACATGTAAAATTTATAATCTTAAAATAGGTGCAATCATAAACCATATAAATTAGATGTTAAACGTTCCCAATATATTACGACAGTTATAATATGCCTCACTCATTTGTAACTAAGATTGTAATCATGATTTGTATTGTTCACCATTTTTTTTTCTATTATTATTTCTATTATCATTTTCTATTATTTCAAAGGTTATTTCAATTTTCATTTGTTTGTAATGACAGAGTTGACTAAATGCAACATTATTTTACTTTCCACAAATTCTATTTATATTTGACATTTTCCTATGTAAAAATAGAAATGAATCTCAAAGACTTTTGCATGAAAAGCTGCCGTCATGCTTCCCAACGGCATATTCAGGTAAGAATATTGTAATTAAACTACAAAAATTAGAGTTAATCCCAACATTGTTTAAACCAGTATGGATGTAATGTACAGTATATCTTATGTAGTGTGTTCTTTCTCAATAAGGAATATTATTATTATTTACGTTATTCCTAATCATTTTATCGTTAATTATTTATTTTATTATCTATTACAAGTGAACTGTTTGAAGGGATGGGTTGCCGAGGTAGCCCCGCGACCATAATTTGGGTCACAGCCTAAAAGGGTTAAGAACCATTGATCTACGGATCCCTGCATCATGTGACCATGACTGTTAATATGGAGTCCTAATTAATTATGCAGCTAACAATTACAAGTGCAATTGTGAATGAACTGAAAATGCAGACGTAGCTGAATTATATATGCTATTCACTGTTCGGTTTTGTACAAGTGAAGCTGAAGGCACTCTCCTTCGTACTTTCTGCAGTAATATTTACGGACAGCAACTCTGGGTGAGCTATAAAAAAGGTTCTGGCAGAACCCTAAATTTGCTGTACAGTGCTTACAAGAAGTCTCACGCCTCTGTCTCGTCCCCAGCTAGTCTGTTAGGTATAAAATGGGCGGTCCTTATGGCAGCGGAGGTGTGTTCGGATTGGTGCACATAATTGCTCTAACCCCATCAATGACGTCCACATTATCTTTGTGTCGATCACTCTATTTATATATAGAGACATACTGTATATAGATATACCGGGTGTCCGAGAATTATCTGTACAATTTTTGGCTGTTATTAAAAGTCAACCATGAAGTGTAGAAATTCCAGTGTTGTCCCATTTTACAGAGAAACTCATTAAGTTTTTGCTGATAACAAGTTTTGACAAGTTTTTTCGTTTTTGTACGCGGGTGACAGACATTGATGATTTAAAAGCAAGAATCACAGCTGCTATTGAGCGAATTGATGTGGATATGCTGCAGCGTACATGGCAACATTTGGATTATCGATTGGATGTTTTGCGAATCACTGATGGTGCACATATCGAATGTTTGTAACAACGTTACTTTAATAAAAGAAACTTTTGAAAATACAGATTCTAAATAATCTTGTTTAAGAATTTACGTGTGTTATCAAGAATTTTATTAAAAGATGAAATTGTACAGATAATTTTAGGACACACTGGAATTTCTAAAAAACTTGTCAAAACTTGGTATCAGAAAAAACTTAATAAGATTCTCTGTAAAATGGGACAACACTGGAATTTCTACACTTCATGGTTGACTTTTAATAACAGCCAAAAATTGTACAGATAATTCTCGGACACCCGGTATATAGAGTATGCAGGGGATAATGTGTCTCAGTCCCAGCTATGGTAGTTGTCTTACAATTAACAGTCCCAAGTGCAAGTTACGTTAACACCTCCACATAAACTACCCTGGACTAAAATAACATACGTGAAGTCCTTACCCAGAAACCATTTAAAAGGTGTGATTTAAAAGCTCTCTCTCTCTCTCTCGCTCTGATCACACCGCATCCCATCAGAGGTCTTTAGCAGGGACATCGGCAATGTATCCATATAACGTTAATAATAACCGAAACTCGGGGAAAATATACTATCTGCCTTCCGCTCTATCCCAAATCCTTTTCTCTTAGTAACCTCTTAATACAAACTAATCTATCATATTTTGCGACTTTTTAACTCTGGTAGGATTCAATTCCGTTCCTATAGTTTAAGATACTTAAATTCATGTGTGTATTATGCCATATGATGTGCGTAATAAATAATCATTTTTAAATAGTTGGAGCGTTCAAGGTCATCTGTAATAATCTATAGACTACCCCTCAAGCCACTCTCAACACTTAGATTCCCCTAAGACACAGGCGTCTTCAAGTAACATGAATGCGTAGAGATCTAAGGTGTTAGATTCCATATTATATAATTTATGTGCTAGGTTTAAGAACGCTGGCATTGAAGGATGGAAGGAAGGGACAGTATATTCAGTTGGGATATAAACTATTGCTGACAATCTTTGGATCCTTGGCTTTTAAGACGAATTTTTTATGCATATGTTCAACAAAATAGGAAATTGGCTGATTAATTATTACCATTCGAAGGGTTGGTACCCTTCACAACCGAAATCAATTTCAGAAGGGGTGCATGCAGAGATGGGCAGTATCTAAAGTTTCAAGATACGTATCTTGTATCTTAAGATACAAAATGTATCTTAGATACGTATCTAAGATACATAATTTTTGAGTATCTTGATTTGTATCTTAGATACATTTTTCCAAGTATCTTAAGATACAGTCAAGATACAAGATACAACAATCATGTAAGCCTCACACTTCGCTATCTCTGAGTTTTGCTTTTGATTTTTAAGATAACAGCTTGGAGCTTGCAAATTATAGTTAAACTATAATTTGCAAGCTCCAAGCTGTTACCTTAAAAATATCTGAAATAATATAAATAATGTTAAAAAATCAAACCAAAGAAAGCCAAAATATAAAGGGAAACTATCAAAATTTCAAAGAAAAAATGAAATGACAAAAATGAAATGACAGAATCCAACGTTTGCAAAAAAAATGGGCGGAGCAACGATGACAAGTATCAATTCTAATGTTACGCTTTTACGCCATACAAAGTAATGAATTAATATAGATTTCACATATCAGGAGAACACCACCATTCTTAAAGTATCTCGTATTTTGTATCTTAAAAATGTATCTTAGAAATGTATCTTGTATCTGTATCGTGAAGATACATTTTTTGTGTATCTATCTTGAAAATACATTTTTTTTTGTATCTTGTATCTTAGATACATTTTCAAGTATCTTTGCCCATCTCTGGGTGCATGGTATCCTCATTTCCTTTATCGTCCCAGCACGCTTCACATAAGCCATTTACACAAAGATGGAAAGGCCGTCTGTGCACCGCGAGACGACCCAGGCAATGCGGGAACAATGGTGACATTGCATGAATATGGTGTGCTAATAAGAAATATCAAGACGACTAGACGTTCATCGAAGCACTGTGGAACGGTGGATTCATCGGTATGAAGCAGAAAACTCAATCGCTACTTTGCCGAGGTCTGGTCGTCCGCGTTCAACATCTCAAAAGGAAGATGTTGCGATTGTTAATCATGCCAGAGAGCATCCGTTTGTTCCAGCGACGTATATTTACAGAGACCTGAACCTTCGTTGTAGCGCAAATACAGTGAACAACAGACTTCACGAGGCAGGGTATTTTTCTCGCCGTCCAGCTATAAAACCTGCATTGACGATTGAGCATAAAGAGGCACGGATGGGATTTGCCTTGCAATACTTGCCGCAGGAGGAAGAATTCTGGAGGAAAGTTGTGTACTGTGACGAAAAAACATTTTCAACAGATAGTCATGGTTCCCTGCATTGTTGGAGGCAGCGCGGAAAACGCTATGAAGGAGGAAATGTTTTCCCGAACAAACGTAGTGGTCACATCAATCTCGGTGTGGGGGGCTGGATGTCTGGCTATGGTGTCGGAGAATTGACGAGTAGATGGACGCTTTACTGGACAGCAATATTGCCAGATACTGGAAGAGGTGCTGCTACCGAGTGTTCGTGTATCTGGTTCCAGCACCGGAACCATTTTACTTAATGGAAGATAACAGTCCCATTCATAGGAGTAACGTTGTGAGAGCGTGGTACGAAGATCACCCAGAGATTATTAATCTAATTCTGCCACCATGTTCTCCTGATATGAATCCGATTGAAAACCTTCGGACAATAATGATTAACGAATGGGAGCAACGCAATGAAAGAACATTTGAAGCACTTTTAGCTCACACGAGGAATAGTTGGGAGAGCTTACGCCGAACACCAAACATTCCCTACAATCTGGCCTCTTCTATGCCGCAACGATTGCAAGAAATTATTGATGCCGGAGGAAGCTATACGAAATACTGATGTTAAAGCCATGACGTAAATGTGTATCGAATATATATTTATGTTAATATAGAATTTTATTATATTTTTATGTTTGACATCTATAAAAGTATATATTGTGACCATGAAAGAACTTTATTTATCCTTAGTTAGAATCTTTTCTTGCAATGTCTACGCTCGTGGAGATGATAATATATGCATTGTTGAAACAAACTATGAGAAGGTAATAGTTTCAGAAAAAAAAAAACTGGCAACATCGAGGCCATCACATGTTTGTGGGAATTGTCATATGATATGCTACCAATAAACTCTTATATACTACTATATACAGTATACTATATTACATAATAATTACGATGAACAAATCAAATGCAAATTTCTCTGATTCACGGCCCACCAGTCTTGCTTTAGACCAGTGGTTCCCAAACTGTGTTCCGCGGAACCCTGGGGTTCCACGGAGGCTTAACAAGGGTTCCGTGACACGTTTTCTAATCAGTCTAATCAGGTCTTAATATTAAGGTATAATTAAGGTCCTAATATTTATACATAATTTACCTTGTGGCTTTTTGTTAAATAATATTTTATATTCTTATTCTGACTTGAAATGGCACCATCGTGGATTTCGGATCACTAAATATTTTTCGCTAAAATTAAAATCTGCTAAGTATATGGAAATAAATTTCCAACAACTCTGCTGCACTAAACAAGCCCATAAATCACATTAAGGTACGCCAGTAAGGTATGTAAGTTGTGTGCTTAAGTCTATATATATATATATATATATATATATATATATATATATATATATATATATATATAGTTGGGGTTCCGCGAAATAAAAACAAGTCTGTAAGGGTTCCGACAGTTAGTAAAGTTTGGGAACCACTGCTTTAGACTAATGACTTTCATAAGATGGAATAGGTTACCACTTAAAACAATGGATAAACTATCTATTAGTGAGACGACCGTGACTTCCTCGAAATGCGAGCGCGTGAGAGGTTCACTGAGGAATTTGGTCATTAGATTCTTCACGTAGAATATGTATCACAAACAACAATATTGACAACAATTACTTGATATCAATCATTGCATTTGAGCAAATAATTTAGACCTGCGTCAAAATAACTTAGGTATCATGCCATGATTTGGGATATTTGCCGAATTAGTCGTTCTCTATAGTCTACAGTATATATTGAGACGGTATAATGTAATGCCCAGCTAATATTATGATGACTAGGATTGCTCCATAACCATCCCAACATCCCGAAACTTGGTCATTCTGCTTCTTAATCATTTGTATTTTAAACACTAAAATGTAGCAGAAGTGACGTAATAATGGACGTCATTGATTGGGTTAGAGCAGTTATGTGCACTAATCCGAACACACCTCCGCTGCCATAAGGACTGCCCATTTTATACCTAACAGACGAGCTTCGGACGAGACAGAGGCGTGAGACTACTTGTAAGCACTGTACAACAGGTCTTTTAGACTCTTGCATAAATTACCCCCCCGCGAGATGCTCAGTTTCGCAAATATTTGCTACCCACAATGTCCCGATCTTCCCGGAGGTAACAAGACGTGCTCAGTACAGTCTGATGGAAAGAATTAAAAAATTAACCAATCCGATTATCCAAGCTATCCATGAATCCTGCCGTTTATCCTCTAAGCCAGTGGTCGGCGAACTTTTTTGGGTATTACCCCAAAATATATTTGTGTACAACGATATTACCCCCCAGACTTGAAATTATTTGTTCGAAAAAAATATAACTGATAATTAGCCTCGCTTATTAAATAATAAATTTTTGTGCAATTTTATTTATATGTTTATTGAGCCTTCATTACCCCCGAGATTTTCATTTTACCCCATTTGGGGTAATTTACCCCGGTTCCCCGACCCCTGCAGTCTAAGCTATGGAATTCTTGGTACGAAACCGTATGTCTGTAACTCCACTTAACTCCGACATTACTGTACTATTTTTCATTAATTGTATTTATTTCTATCCTTAGTATGTGAACTGTCATTGTATTAATAATATTTGTCATGGACTATAGTCTGCCAATAAACCTTTTCATTTAATTTTCATAAGAATAGACGTAGGTACTTATTTTTAAACGTTGGCTCACTTTTTGTCTTAGTACTTTGAATAGTTTTCCTGGCCACCCTCCCGAAAATAAATTAGGTTACTACTGCTAACTCGCGTTAATATAACAAGAGTTAACCTTAACCTGGTTTAGTCTTTAACAAAGCGCATACGCTCATTTATACTTATTGATAAAATTATTCTGAGTCGGAATACAGTGTTGCGAGCTGAATATTTAATGCGCACGTATTGATTTGCTAGAAAATGTCTTTACTCGCTCTTTCATCAAATTTATCACTCCATTATTCTGTACTATTTTCCCTTAATTTTTGTACTATTTTCTGTTCTCCATTTTTTTCTCAAGGACACACACAATAGGCTCATTATGAAGAAAGAACACTTATTAATCGCAAATATTCTCGGATATGCTCACGAGGGATGCAGTTTATACTTATTTAGTATATTTATTCGCATTAAGAGCTGAGCCCTTCCCCAACTGATTGTCAATTATACTTCCCAAAAGTCTAAAGAAAGACGAAAGAAAAGGTATTCGAAGTTTGTCCCCAAATAAAGAAAGAAATGTTATTTAGTGTGGGCGTAGTGTAAGTATAAGTAAATTTTTACCTAATTACTGAAGCTTTACAATGAGTTAATTTGGGAACATTAATTCGCTGAACTCATAAATTACTAATTACTATTTTTTAAACTATTATTTTCTAAATAAAGGAAGGAAATTTCAGAAGACATAAAAAAATGACTAATTATTCATTTGGGGGGTGGGGGTGATCTTTTAGGGGAATTTATTTTTGCAATATGATAATGAGCGAGAACATGGAGGTTATCGGCTTACGAGTCCCATCTTTGTTCCGGAAAGCCAAACCTTTCTGCCGTTCTCCATGAACCGGAACTCTTTCCCGAGGAAGGAACCATCGACCCAGCGCAGTTATAATTAATAATTGCAAATGACTATTATATAAAAAGAGTGTACCACTAGGCTAGTAATGCTCGACCAAAGGCAAATTGGACTACCTTTCATTTGAATTACTGACCAATGAAATTTCCTAGAAAATATATATTTAAAAGGTTGATAATTTTCTTACGAAATCGCGTATAAATTAGAGGAGATTGGAGATATTACTGGAAACACTGATTAATTTAATATCCCCATTTATATGAAAAAGTAATTCCTTTCTTCTCTTTATGTCTCTATATTATGTGAACCACATTGAGAACGAGAACAAAACAAAACCAACATTCCACTCACCATTCTCAGAACTAAGATACCACCACAAATAAAGATGATTACTTCAAGTAACATTCCTCAATTCATTTCATTTTCTTACAAAAATGGAAAGTTTCGAGAATTTTGTATTTATATTTCATTTTGTTTCGAGTTCCATTTGGTCAATGCTTAGATGAGCGTGGAAATGCCCTCTAATCGTCCAGTCTAAGGTCATATACGATGGAGGAGACTTAGGCTTTGCGTCAGAACCACGGGTCGACGGGTCGCCATATAACCAAGACGCAGAGTTATGTTCCAGCCATAGGCGGATCCAGAGGAGGGCTCAGGGGACTTAATTGAAGCAACGGGGCTTAATTTGGAGACCTCATACATCCTGGTTACACGAAATTAGGTAAACCCTTTGAATGTTTATGTCCACGTTGCTTCAATTAATCCCCGTTGCTTCAATTCATCCCCCTGCCCCACCTCTGGATCAGCCTATGGTTCCAGCTACTCTCCAGACACAACGTCGCTTAACTTCGCTAATCGACGAGAAACAGTTATGATACTGGCCATGACGTAACCTAACTAATGAAAATAGTAGCATACTGTACAAATGACTTCCATAAAATGTCTGAATACTCACTATATACTCTGAACATTAAAAAAAATCTATAATTGGCATTTTCTCATAATTTACTTTCATTCTCCATCCAATTTTTAAATACATTCGCCATCAGCCTTCAGCCTTTTATGGGATATTTGAGCTGTAGGCTTGCTGGAGCTAATAAAAGAAATTGGCGATTTATATATTATTAATTCATTAATTAATAATATATAATACTCTACACACAAAAGTTTATATATATATATATATATATACACACACCTTTGGTAACTTTTGGTTAGCTTCCTCCCGAATTGTTCATTCTGACGAAGGTCAAGCTTTTCACTCCACCTTAGACCTACAGTTTAACGTGGAATCCGAACCACGCCCCACTAGCATCCCAGTGTCTTAACCACTAGACCACCCAGGGTACCCATTTATCTACCAACCACTTTCTTTTATTGTGTGGAAGGATGAAGGGTTTTGCTGCGCGCCGGCTGCCGCATCAGGTTTCGAACCCGGGGCCAATGGATTCGTAGTCAGCGACGCTAACCACTACACCACATGCAAACCACATCAGGAAGAAGAAAAATGATTCCAAGACCTTTCGTGCATTCAAAAGTACATCTTGTCAGGGAATGCAAATGAATATTATATAAAAAGTGTACCACTAGCCTAGTAATGGCTAGTAATGCCATTATGGTACCATTATCATTCCCTGACAAGGTGTACTTCTGAATACACGAAAGCCCTTGGACTCATTTTTCTTTTTCCTTGTGAATTTGCATCATTCATTCATTTCACGTGTTTAATTGTGAAATTCATCATATATATATATATATTATATAATGTAAGTCATCATCTGCTGTGATTATCGGTAAAATGGTAGCAAGAAAAGCCAAACGATTCCAATGACCTATATATGGGCAGCCTGCTTCCGTAGCAACTTTAAAAGCTGCTACTCTTTCGTCGCTACTCTGTCCCTGAAAAGTAAACAGAACATACGTACGAACGAACACTCTTTCCTCAATGCCTAAGCCAATCAAAACACAGTTTCGTTTTCCATAATCGTTTGTTACCGAGTGAAATATATATAAAGTGTTCAAAAATGAATCGTACAAATTAAGTTGCCAATAAGCTAAATTTACAAGTCATTTGTAGACACCCTGTTTATTCCAAATAGCTAATTTCCATCCTATTGGGAACTAATGTTACGCGTGACGTACATGACGCATGGTATTTCTCAGTACCCTGTTCAGGCGCAAAGAGGATTGTAAATATTGTAAATGTGCTTATGCTGAGCTACGTCTTACCCATGTTGCAAAACCGCTTCCAGTAAGATCAGCGAAGTTAAGTAACGTTGGATCTGTTTAGTACTGTAGTTGGATGGGTGACCGTCCTTCGCGTTTAGATGATATAGTGATCCGTAGATGGTTTCGATCCTATATAAAGTTGTACGTCCCCTCAGTTACATTACCCTTGTCGTTAGGAAAGAGGTTAAACAGCCCCAAACATTATTACGTTTAAGCTCGTACCAGACTGAGCAAAAGTGCAGTTTTTTGAAAAATACATACATTGTCTTATTTTCCCTATCAGTCATGAAGCTCGTAATGTCTTTTACACAAGAGAAAAATACTCTGTTACAATGACCGAACGTGTAGTTAACTATTCTGCTAACCAATTTCAATGGTTGGTTCAACCCAGCGTTGATTCCATTAAGCGTTCTTATTTTTCTCATAAATGGTGACGGCAGTGGATGATTAATCATTCAGTTTAGTTGGTAAAATAGTACTTGCGTTTGTTATAACAATTTTTTTTTCCTAAACGAACGAGCATGTTGTTGGGGGTTGTTAAACTTCCTTCGTAACAATAAAAGTTACTGTATGTGAGAGAAGGGGGACCTACGGTTTTACGTGGAATCCGAACCATGGGTTCTAACGTTATATGTATAAAGTTCCGGGGACATCAGCTTTTTGGACCCCGAAAGTTGGTAACTAGGAAATAATTAACCAACCTAGAACGACCACCTAACCTAGTGCAACCTATCCTGGATTAAGAGTCACCCTGATTGGCCCGAAGTATGAAATAGGCGGATCACTGAAATCTAGTGTTCCCGAAATTTATGTATATATACAGAAGTGAATATTAATTTTTATTACATCCCTGAAAAAATATTTTATATATATATATACACACACACACACACATATATACACACACACACACACACAATATATACACACACACACACACACATATACATGAGTAAATATTAAAAATTTTATTACACCTAGAATTATGCCCTTATCTTTGATAAATCGCTATAAAAATTTTATACATATTTCTTAAACAGTTTGAAATAAAGAGTTTATATACATGAACAAAGTACACACTTCATATGTTCAGAAGTTTCAAATTTATTGGTCAAAACTTTTTTTTTTTTTTTTTTTTTTTAGTGAAATTTTATTTTTGCTTCGACAAATAATTTGAAAATGTTTAACATCTTTTTTGACATTTTGTTCACTTTTAATTGTTTTAACTTTATTTTTAACTTTTTACTTTAGAATCTAATTATGGCTAGTATTAAGTTTCACGGAGACTAGATTACAGTAAGTTAGGTGATCGTTTGGTTAATATTATATTTTACTCCCAGTCACAAGCAGTTTAACAAGTACATATATTGAATTGCCATTAAAAACTTACTAAAAAAATATATATCTTATCTTGTGCAAATTTTTCAAATGTACTTTTTTTAATAAAATATATTTCCTGTTTTGGCTATTATGTACTTTTTTTCATAAAATATTTTTCCTGATCTGGCTATTTTTTCGCTACTCTGGCGACTTAGTTTATTGTTTTCTGTTCTGGCTATTTTTTTTTCTAATTGGATTCAGTTTGGTTGTGTTTGCAATAGAATTATGACCGGCCGTTCGTGTGATTTCGATTTTGAAGACTTCATTCGTCATGTGCCCTAGACGAAGACAAAGCAGTGGATGTTTTTATCAATTACGGCGTTATTCTCTCATCCTTAACTTGCCCGAAATGTGACAGTGAGTGCCTAATACGAAAAGATCAGAAGATATTTAGGTGAAATAAGCAATATTAACCTGTTAGGTTAATTGAATGCCCGGTTAGTCAACTGTACGCCCTTGATGATGGGTTAAGTTAAGTGGTGATATTTTCGTTAGTTTAAACGAAAATGACGAAAGCAAACTTTTCTGGTTAATTTTGAGGTGTTTTGCACGTTTCCTGTGGTAATGCGTCATTTACGAGATCTCGCAACATGAACATATCCTATATGTTTATGTTACGATATCTCAAAAACTACACATTTGAGCAAGAAACCAATGGCAGATTCGTGCAAAGCACCTCAAAATTGTCCAGAAAAGTTTGCTCTCATTATAAAACCAGACTGGGAGTAAACTCCAATATGTACCGATCGTTTTAGATTGGTTAATCACTTCCCAAGTGACCACTTTCTTTCGGCCAATCACGATCCTTGCAACAAATTTAAGACCGTCAAAAAAACAGTTTTCCGCGAAACTTAATATGTACCTTATTTTAAGTTTCGTTATCTAGTTTTCAATACTACTTACGTTTATAATTTTCTTGAATCTTAGGTTTGGCGGACTGCTACAGATTTTTATGAAACTTAGGATAAAATTTGTAAATAACTAATTTGCTAAGAAAATGTAGGTTAGGTTAGGTTAGGTAGGCTAGGTTTAGTTACGTTAGGAATTAGACATTTCCTTAGGATAAAATTTGTAAATAATTTATTTGCTAAGTTTTGTAAAAATCTCTAGCAGTCCGCCAAACTGAAAAGACCCATTTTGTTAACTTAACAACTTGCATGAACGATTCCTTTACAAACTTTTTTAACATATAAATAAAACCCAAAATGATGAAAAAAAAAAAACCCTTCAGAAATAAACCCCAAATTAAATACTTTATAATAGACTTACCTTTTGCGATATTTAAATACAGTAATGACGTACTAAAATTATTTGGCGACTTTAATATCTAACTATAATTAGAAAAACAATGTTATTATTATTATTTCATATCGAATAATTATTCATTCACTTTACATATATATAAAATATAATATATTTAACCAAATATACTTAAAAAAATGATTCAAAGTACTTTTATTGATTTTTGTTAATATATATCACACTATGGCGATTTTAAGGGTTTATTTTTGGAATTTTTTAGCTTTAAACTTAAAGTAACCTTTAACGAGTAACTGATATCAAGTATTACGAGTCTTATTAATTTTAATAGTACTTCCGAGTATTATTAACTTATAGTAATCGTTATCATTCAAAGAGGAAGGTCGCACGAATATATACGTGCGAATTACAACCAATCTTAACAACTAATGCATTTATATCCTCCAACTCCAGGTTTCATGTTTAGACTATGGTCTCCATGGCAACGCAGTTGCTTATCGTTACCAGATAATTATATCCTTAATTAATATTAATAAAATTTACTGCCCGCGCAATAACTTTTTAACACGATTATTTAACTATAACGTTAATTACATTGGTCAATAAAGGCTTTGTCTCTAATTCGAAATAAACTTTGTTAATTTGACCGAGTTCAGTACACGTAGTGATGTACTCACAAATTATCTATCACGTGTAATTGTTGAATTATTACACGAAATTATATTTAACCAATCTACATTTATAACGCTTTATTATGACACTTTATTATGTAACTTTAAGCAATACTTATACTTTACTGACTCCAAATTAGCATTTCAAATGAAAATAATTATTTAATATGTAATTTACTATATATACACACACACACACACACACACACATATATATATATATATATATATATATATATATATATATATATATATATATATATTATTACACACCTACCGTGCATGGAACAAGGAACACTTCTGGGAAACTTAATTAAATCCACTATAGTTTGAATAAGTAATGGTAAATGACAAATACTGGTTTTCTTTTTCATATGTGCAAAACCCTAGATCCTGTCCCAAAGCTGGATCCTATCTGCTTGGCAGATAGCTGGTGAGGGAAGCTATATTTTGGGACCTCTTTGCGAGTGACCCGTTGCCCATGTCGAGCTAACATCATGAAAAAGAAAAACTCTAGTATTTGTCATTTACTCATTTACCATTACTTATTCAAATTATAGTGGATTTAATTTTCTCAGAAGAGTTCTTTGTTCTATGCACGGTCTTGGTGTAACAAAAGATCTCAGAAGACCATTACGTTCAATCATATATATATATATATATATATATATATATATATAATTATATATATATAGCCACAATTTTATGCATATGTGTAAAATTTTCTTGGGAGTCGCTTTTATGTGGTTCACCCATATATATATATATATATATATATATATATATATATATATATATATATATATTACAGGGAATCTGTGTAATTAGGGATTTCATGAAATCACTAAAATGTTCAGAGATTTCACGTAAGGTTAAATCGTAATATTTTCGCTAGTTTTAACGAAAATATCACGACTTAACCTAACCAATCGTCAAGGGCGTACAGTTGACCTAACCGGGTATTCAATAATTTTCCCATAGGTTTAACTAAAACATCACGACTTAACCTTACATGAAATCCCTGAACATTTTAGGGATTTCATAAAATCCCGAGTTACACAGATTACCTGTAACATACGAGTAAAGGCAACAAGGCTGACCTCCGTGAAATGAAGAAGCATTGTACAGAACTCCTGAAAGGTTAAAAAGAAAGGAGTGTGTGTGTGTGTGTACTCGTTAAACTCGTTACTGTTTCGTGCGTTGGTCTCTTCACATGAAGGTCAAGCTGGTGGCCCCGCCTCTAGGTCTGGCTTGGAGGAGGAGCGAGTTGCTTTCTTGCGCTCTCCACCGTACATAGCCTGGTACACCCGGCTTATCTGGTGCCGTCCTCAGCCAGGCATCTAGTCTTCTCTTGAAGACTTCTACTTTGACCCCTGTAACGTTTCTGAGGTCCTTTGGAAGCTGGTTAAAAAGTCTTGGCCCCCTAACAACCAAACTATTTTTCTTCAGTGTTGAGGAGGTCCCTTGTCAGGTCTTTAATTTGGAAACACTACACATTCTGCCTTTCCTATTTTCCAGCGTTGTTTGAATGGTAATTGGGTTTAGTTTGAGGTTTGATACCAGTTTTTCGATCATTTTCCATATGTAGATTATGGTGTACCTCTTCTTTTCGGGGAGTACAGATTTAGTTTACGTAGTCTTTCCCAGTAGTTGAGTTCTTTGCAGCCATCAATCTTGGCTGTGAAATGTGTCTGCGTTTCTTCTCGTTATTAGTTTCTTCCTTTTTATATGGGGACGTCAAAACTAAGCAGTATTCAAGTTTTGGTATAATCAGTGTTTTTAGCAGGGGAATCATTACTGTCCTGTCCCTTCTTTTGAACGTTTTTAGTACTTGTCCCGCGACTCTTTTTGCTTTATTTATCGCTATCTGATTTTGTGTTTCGAATTTCGCATCATCGGTCATTATTACCCCTAGATCCATCGCTTTCGTGCTTCTCTGAATTTCCTGTCTATCTGGAGCATAATATGCAGTCTGTTTACGTTCCTCTTTTCTACCATATCTCAAGAGCTGAAATTTCTCGGTGTTAAATGTCATGTTGTTGTCTTCTGACCATTTGTATATTTTGTTCGTATCCCTCTGTAAGGCCTCCACTTCATTTACATCGCTAATTTTTCTGCTGATCTTTGTATCGTTTGCAAATGATGTTACTATACTGCAGGGTTGCCAGATTGGGCTACAAGTAGCGGATTACGCTACTTTTCAAGAGAGTACGCTACTTATTTTTAATTTTGGGCTACTCGCTACCTTTTGGGCTACTTAAAAAATTGTTTGGGCTACAATCCGCTACTTTTCGGTTTCATTTCAATATTCAAATTATTTTTTGTAAATTAGTAATAATTTCTAAATTAAACAGAATATGCTAGTGCTACCAATAATAAATTGTTTTTATTCGAATCTAAGCTATTTCCAGATATCTATATTATTGTAATGAAATATAATACATTCCCAAATTTATCAAAATAATTTTAAAATTTATTATTTCAAATGTTATGTTTAAAGTTTAATCTAATTACATTTAGCGAATAGCGAATATCTTGAGCTCGAATTTATAGTTTACATGTATGTAACATGTTTAGCCTCGCTTAAAGTTAGATGCCTCATGGCAGAGCAGAGTTGCCAGATGCTTATTCTTCAGCTCAGTGATCTCTAGTCTAGATATGAACCAACTATTTCCTATTATTATTTAGTCATTTTATTTGGAGCAAATTCACTTTTATATAATATCTAGAAATTTTATTTGTCTCCAAAAAATCCTAATTAATATTTACAAAATTTTGTTCTGAGTATGTGGTACAACTGCGTCTCCGGGGCCGCCGCCCGCGGCGAAATGCGAATGAGGAATCAGTCAGCGTTAATTAGCTTCAGTGGCGTGTTGTTGCAGATGTTTATTCAGTGTTTTAAATCTGACAATTTGCAAAATAAAGATAAAAAGTATACATGTATGGTTAATTGTTAAATTCAATTAAGTGAGAGACCACTGTTTAATTTTTATTATTCAGATATCATACCCTTTAAAATTACAATGAGTAAGTGGTCAAAGTATGATAAAAGTTTCAGACAGCATGGCTGCGAGATCCTCAGTTTTCAAAATGGGTAAAAGAGATAAAAGATGATAATACGAAAGTTTTGTGTAAAGTGTGTAAGGGTAACATCCACCAAAACTAAGCTACGAAATAGGATGAGGCTGCATCTTCTTTCTTCAATATTGAGACTGAAAATGACGCTTGAAAAACAAAATATTTGTTGCTATAATTTTTCTCCAACTAAGGCCATGCTGAACTATAATTCAAGTATATACGAGAATGAATTGAGTGAAGAAGAGAAAGAAATACTCGATACGTTGGAATTTTAACTTTTAAAGGTAAGAATCACTTTGACTATGATATAAAAATCATGCTTTCTATATTTCCTGAGTTTTCAAAAATAAATTTCTTTATTGGGCTACTTTCCACCAAAATCCGCTACTTTTTCTAACTTTTGTGCTACTTTTTAAAAAATTGATCTGGCAACCCTGCTATACTGTTGCTGTTTACTCCGCTGGCTATGTCTGTTAGCATGATTATATATATATATATATATACTGTATATAAATTGGCCACAATGAAATTTTTTTAAATGACATTTTAGTAAGACAAATAAACAACCAACAAACAATTTCTAAAACAGTAGAAATGGCTACAAATATTAATTGCTTCTAAAAAAAATTTAAACAATTTTGGTTTACAAAATCCAATTAAAAATTTATAAAATTGATTTTGAATGAAGAAAGTTAATTACAATTAATTAACCGTAATTTAACTCCCGCAGTTCTGGGTTTAAAATAACCTACAGTACATGAACAGTATTAATCCTCAACTTTTTCATTTACCTTCAAGTTTTCTACATAATTTTTTAATATTACATAAAAGTTCTCAACCGCTCAAAATCACGACCGAAAAATGGATAACGTAAAATATTTCTAAATACGAGTAATATGACTCCCTTTCTTAACACAATGGAACCGTCATTTTAGCAAAATTTTACCAAACTCCGTTACGTTACGTTACGTTACTCGTAATTACTAATTAACCGCAAAAGTGCCATAATGTGTATTTATCCTGAACGGGGGGCGGGGTTTCCTGGGTAGGCCTTGAAAATATCGTCGATATTTTGATTGACCGTGACCACAAAAAGGTTAATAACCTCTGCTATGGCGTGTTGTCACGTTGCTGTTGATCACTTAATTTTAAATTTTAATATTAAAAATAGTTTTGACGAAACTAATTCTAATGAAATTCTTGAATGCAAAAAGAATACAAATTAAAACCATAATTAAAAAATAACTTTCTTTCCCTTGTATTATAAACAAATAAATAACCAATATGTGTTCTGAAAACACGATAACGGCTCTTAATTAAACTCAAAGTATGAAAAATAATAGTTATTTGGAGTAACAATTACAGTTTCTTCCTAAAGAAATGAATAACATATGAAGATGATGGTGCCATTAACCAAGCTGTTTGTTTTATGTACCCTAAAAGGAAAAAAGAAAAAAATATGTAGATGTTACTTATAAACGTTGAAGAACAGCGAACTTGGAAAAAAAAATTTGGTCATCCGAACAGAAACATAACAGCAATTGATGAAAAAGTTGGAAAAAAATCCCTACCGTGCCTTGTATTGTTGTCAGTTAAAATGCAAATTATAATATATTTACTATTAAATGAACAATAAATGAAGTTCAGCCGATTATATAAAAGGTGTAATGAATACGGGGTGACCCAGAAAGGTGTCGCCCCTCCCCCACCCCCACTCCACAAAAATGCTAATATCAACTCTCGCAAAGAACCAAATTACATTAAGGTCGTTTTAGATTGGTTAATTATTTCTCACGTGATCAATTTCGGATAGTCACGATCTTTATAAGAAATTTACTCAAAAATATTGGTCTCCGCGAAACTTAATATTTAACCAAAAAAAATTATTGCACATTATTTTCAGAAACACCTTTTTTTTGTGGGTCCCCCTGTATATTCTATGTATATATTCAGTACACGAGTTGCAATTTGCAAATGTTTCTAATCCTCTCAATTAAGTTTATTTGTAAACTAGAATCTAGTGTATAGTTTCGAAATACAACTTAAGCATTACTATGAAAATAAGGGCATTTATTACACAGCTCAACAAAAAAAAATTTTTGTTTCGTTGCCAAGGAAATTCGTACGAATTTAGGGTATTTTGGGGTTGCTGAATTCCAAAATGAAAGTAGTTTTTCCGATTTGGCTCTAGTTCTTGAGATAATGAATACCCTCAATTAATAGGAAACGTAACCATAACGCGTGCATATGGGAAACTACCGGAACATTCTAGATGCTGAGACGCGAATATTCTTAGTGTTTACTCCGCGATCATTCTAGAATATTCCCCCTCCGTATATAAGTCATCGGCCACCCAACCAGTAGTCAGTTGACAGTTGGCAGTGGAACGGTACGTGTAAAGATGGTAAACTTCTTGCTTGGGCAGCAAAGTGGATATACAAAGTACCCTTGTTTCATCTGTTTATGGGATAGTAGGGCAAGGCAAGATCATTGGAAAAAAGTGACATAGCCTTCAAGAGAAAACATGACTGTAGGTGCAGCGAACATCATTAACGAGCCTTTGATTGACAGGGAAAAAATCATCCTCCCACCACTTCATATCAAGCTGGGACTAATGAAACAATTTGTTAAGGCCTTGGACAAAGATGGCGATTGCTTCAAATACATTTGTAGATCGTTCCTGGACTAAGTATGGAAAAACTAAAAGCTGGAATCTTTGATGGCCCTCAAATCCGTACACTTATCAAGGATTCTAATTTCACAACTTATGAATGGTGTTGAAGCTTCTGCCTGGTGCAGTTATGTCTCAGTTGTCAAGAACTTCTTGGGTAACCACAAAGCAGACAATTATGAAGAACTGGTGCAAAACATGCTCACAAACTTTGAAAAGTTGGGTACTAATATGAGCATAAAGGTACACTTTCTCCATAGCCACTTACACAGATTTCCGGATAATCTTGGTGATTTTAGCGAGGAACAAGGGGAGAGGTTTCATCAAGATATCAAGGTGATGGAGGAAAGGTATCAAGGCAGATGGGACAGACACATGATGGCAGACTATTGCTGGAACCTCCAACGTGATTGTCCTGATAACCCACATAAAAGAGAATCGTACAAACAGAGATTTACTATACATTAATTGTAATTATGCGAATCAGCTTACTGTGTTTATCTGTTATTATACCGAATAAAATGCCATTATGTATTTCATGTGTTTACTTTTGTATGATTTGAGACAATTTCAATGCGATTTGTAAGTAGGCTCCGCCTGAACATTAAATTTTTTGCATTTTTACGTGTTTCAATGGGGTACCAATTATCTCATAAATTAGAGCCAATCTAGCAAAACCTATGTCATATTCGGAATCAGCACCACAAAGTTACCCCAAAATCACTAATATGATTGGCAATAAAATGAGTGTTGACCAGTGTTATTATTATTTTCAATATCTGGGTATTTCGTATGAATCCCAAATACACTTTCCCTTTATTCATATAAAATAAATCGTGGGTGTGTATGCAAGACTGGTAACATGAGAATATACAGGGTGTCTACAATGTCTTGTCACCCGAGTAAAATACGAACTGATTTTCGTTTTTCTTTCAGAACCATTTGAAATGCGTGATAACAGCAACTATTGGATTGAACAACGCATACTGGCTAGTACCTGGGTCTAATGGACCCAGGTACTAGCCAGCATGCGTAACCGTTGTTCAATCCAATAGTTGCTGCTATCACACATTTCAAATGGGTCAAAGGAAAACAAAAATCAGTTGGTATTTTGCTCCGGAGACAAAACATTGTGGACACCCTGTACAATACTGTATATCAAAAATTTTAAATTTATCATCGTGTCGCCGTGTAGCGCTACGTTTTAGCCTTACAAATCAGTCTCGTATAATGAAACTTATTTGCTCTGATTAATATACGGTAGTTTAAAAGCTGTTGATGGCCTCGCATGTAACTTACCTGTCCTATAGTTTTTATTCTTCAGATATTCATTGAATCGTATGAAGCTCTATCGATTCATATTTGTATTCATACAATAACAGAATACGAGTACAATATGACAAAAATATGAATACAAAAATGAAGCGATGACTGAATAGATCTGTATGCGATTCAATGAATAGTTGAAGAATGAAAACTAGTGAACAGGTAAGGTAGGCTACATGGAAGGCCACAGACAGCCTTTGGTGCTACTGTAGTATGCGGTCTACCTACGATTGGTTAGGTTTAATCATGATATTTTCGTTAAAACTAACGAAAATATCATGACTAAACCTAACCAATCGTCAAGGGCGATTGACAATGGGATGTAAACAAACAATTAGTAAACAAGATAAGAAGCTATAATTAAAAGGTAGACCGCCGAATCGTAGGTAGACCGCCGAATCGTAGGTAGACCGCATACTACAGTAGCACCCAGCCTTTAACCCTTCGAGGACCACGGGACCTATTGGGTGCTACTGTAGTATGCGGTCTACCTACGATTCGGCGGTCTACCTTTTAATTATAGCTTCTTATCTTGTTTACTAATTGTTTGTTTACATCCCATTGTCAATCGCCCTTGACGATTGGTTAGGTTTAGTCATGATATTTTCGTTAGTTTTAACGAAAATATCATGATTAAACCCAACCAATCGTAGGTAGACCGCATACTACAGTAGCACCCAGCCTTTAACCCTTCGAGGACCACGGGACATATTTGGGTGCTACTGTAGTATGCGGTCTACCTACGATTCGGCGGTCTACCTTTTAATTATAGCTTCTTATCTTGTTTACTAATTGTTTGTTTACATCCCATTGTCAATCGCCCTTGACGATTGGTTAGGTTTAGTCATGATATTTTCGTTAGTTTTAACGAAAATATCATGATTAAACCCAACCAATCGTAGGTAGACCGCATACTACAGTAGCACCCATATTTGTCCCAACGGAAATAATAATATAAATTGTACAATGATGCAACGTTTCTACAAATACATCTACATGTTTATACAGGTATCGTTTAGTTGTCGGAAAATTAACCCAAAAATGGGTCATTTAAGTGACTATAGTTACTAATATCTAATTGTAAATAACAATAAAACTTAAACTTTTAAGTTCAAAGAAACGTATACTGGTCGTCAAAGGGTTAAACTATGTACAGGGTGGGCCGTAAGTTTCCATACATAGGAAAATTTAAATTATGGTCTTCACGTGCGTCGGTATTTGGATCAGCAGTTTCCGGATGCTTGGATTGGTCGGCGTGGTCCTGTGGAGTGGCCTCCCAGATCCCCAGATCTCACCCCCCTTGATTTCTATCTTTGGGGGCACTTGAAGGCCATGGTGTATCAGGAAAAGATACAAGACATAAATCATCTAAAGGAACGTATCACCAACGCCATTACAAGCATAACGTCAACTGTGCTAATGCGTGTTCATCAACAGTGGGGAACACGTATTGAAATGTGTTTTCAAAACAATGGCAACCATGTAGAGCATATTATATAAATAAAAATGGTTGTCCATAAAAAAATGTTTATTTTTCCTATGTATGGAAACTTACGGCCCACCCTGTATATTAGAGAACAAATAATATTCACTCTTATCTTTTTAATATATTTGTTACTACTAGTAATGTGTCTTAAGTGGGACAATGAAAGGGATTGTGCAAATTTGACCCGACATACTTTACCACAGTATACTTAAAACTGAATGTCATGAGAATGACAGATTACATTCTCTTGTAAACGTTGACAAGAACTTAACACAGTAAATCTTAAGGCAAAAACGTGCTTATAACGTATTTGCACAAAAAACAGTACCTTTGAAAAAAGTATTATATTGTTATGTAGATTACGGCCATATAGTTATTTTTTTGAAATTCAGGTGATGACATCTCCTTAAGGTTAACCTTAACACGGAAAAGACATAAATTCTCTTAAACAAGATATCAAGGAGTGTTATAGTATCGTTTAAGCCTAAACATATTTCCTAAAATATTTTCTCAAGTCTTTATCAAACTCTTGTTCCTCCTTACCAATGTATCTTGCCTTCTTGCTATCTTCTTTTCTCTTCGTGATGTCACTCTGACGTTATTTCGACACGAAATAACTCCAGCAGTCGAAGCGCCAGTAAAGCACTGATGTTCCTCCTTTCTTCCTTACCTAATGTACTACACATTTACATGCGGGAGAAACTATGCTGACAATGCCTTAAACACTTTTTTTTATTCAGAAATGAGCAATAAGAGTATTTTAACTGATGCTCATTTGTCTACTCGTACGACTGTAACCTTTTAAAGAATTTAAATTGTTAAAATGACTAATATTATCGAAATAATATCACATTTCCTATTCATTTATGTACGAACCAAATTATTAATTTACAATAACTGAATAAATACTTTAAGAGTTGATCTTAAATATATTTACAATGTAACTGCGTTTAAAAATATATTAAAATCTATTAATAAATGAAAAGTGATAAATCTTTGTATCAATGTCATTTATGACTTAATAAATGTACGGGGTGTCCACACTGTCTTGTCATCCCAGTAAAATACTAACTGCTTTTCGTTTTTCTTTTAGATCCGTTTGAAATATGTGATACAGCAACTATACGATTGAACAACGCATATTGGCTAGTACCTGGGTCATGAGCGACGACGTAAAGGCAAAACCATTGAAAATATTGGTGCAGATTTCCAAGTTCCAGGACCAATTCAATCGTGCAGCTCCTTCAAAAAGGAGTTAGTATTTTACTGGGGTGACAAGACATTGTGGACACCCTGTACTGAATGATATGTTGAATTTCTTACTTAGTAAAATTCTTTGCATCTTCTTAATTTAACCACTTAATATTTCTATACTAAGAATAATTTATGCATTACTCATGCGTGTGTGTGTGTGTGTGTGTGTGTGTGTGTGAATTCCTTATATTTTTTTAGATGATGGCGGTACTGATACTAATAGTGATACTAGTATTAGTAACAAGGATAATAATAATGATAAAAAAATGATACATATTACCTTTTAAATAACCTGAGACCAGGGCCAAATTGTGGTCAATAAATAAATACTCCCAAAATATTAAACTTACTGCAATACAGGGTGTTCGTAAAGTCACGAAAGCGAATACGGTAAAGTCATTACCATATTCACTCGCGTGACTTTATGAACACCCTGTATGTAGTGTATCAATGAAGTGTGTTCTTTCATTCAAACGTACCCACTCTTTGTCATTCTGCTGGTTGGTATATTAACGCCCAACGTGGGTCAATGAAATAGACACTGCAGTATCTTTACATATGGAGAATTAGAATCAGAAAACAGCATACGAAAATGTTACATATAAACACTGAAAAACGGCGAACTTGGAAAAAAAAGTGTTGTTACCCCAAACAGAAACGTAACAGTAATTGATGGAAAAGTTGGGGGGAAAAAAAGAAGCCATTTTCATCCTCATTTTACTAACGCTATCTCTGTACATCATTATACAAAAATGTATAATTTCATCTGACATGGAAGCATTCCTTAAAATTGATTCATCATAAAAAAATCATCACAGTGGAGTATGCAGTTATAAAGAGTATATAATAAGAAAGATTAAATTTTCAATTAAAAAATTCCTTCTAAATTACTAGAGCAAAGCATATCTTCAGAAGGAATTTGTAATTTTATTCCAATATTGTAACCTCACATTGATTGGAATTTATCTCCAATATAAGTTCATTTCCTACTTTTACCTCGACTATATCTGGTCAATGCGAATCGACCTATCCATATAGCGATACTTTTGGCTCATTGAAACATGATAAAGCTATTCACAAAAGGTTTTTTTTTTATTAAATTTACTTTTGTGTAAAATATCCTTGAAAGATATTTACACAACCATTTTTTTTTTTAAAAGACTAAAGAAGCAGTTGCAATTAAAGTTACAAATTGTAGCATTTTTACGAAATTATCTCGGGGCCTAGAATGAAAAAAACAAATGAAGGTCTGTTTATCCACTCGCAATTATAAAAAGGAAATTCGAAGTACACTTAAAATTGCAAAGTATAAAAAATAACATCTTTATGTACATCAAATTTACATTTTATTTTCAGAGGAACTAAATCCTATATAATGTTTATTATTATCATTATTAAGTAAATTAAAGTGTTGGCACTTTGTAAATGATGATGTCTTAAGTATGAATACTCGTATCTCGTCAACCAATTAAATATTGCTTTAAATAATAGTAAAATACTAATGCGTGTCATTAAGTTTCAGAGAGCTTTTATACTTTTTATAACATTCTAATTTTACATTTTTCTTTAAGCATGAAGGGGGGAGGGCGGGGAGTCGGGGTTGGGGAATAGCGAATATAAATATTACTGTCTTTATTCAAAAGTTAACAAAATATTACCTAAAAATCTATTTATTTATATATAGTTACAAATCAAAATTTACTCTTTCAGTGGGCCTAATAGCAATAAAAATATGAAGTTTCTAATGACAACTTTTTGAAATATCAAAAAGAAAAAAAAAAGTCTACAAATAAAAAAATAGCAATTCAAAAAAAAAAAATATCTAAATGAACAAAAATGTTCATGGGCCATAAAGCACGTGATGGTCCGCTCTGCCATATTTTCCATTCGAGCTTCTATAAGAAGGCAGGGCTCCGTAAATGTCATTCTCGCTCTCGTATCCTTCATTTATACTTCCTCCATTGGGGGTGAACACCCTCTGGTTATCAGCCTCAGAAGCGATGGAAGGGCGTGATTTGTTCTGAAAAAAAAGAATGGAATTATAGCTCGCTCGAAGTGACGTCACGCAGACGAGAAAAATGTGAAAAACTGAATTTGGACAAAATTTAAATTATTTCTCTAACTAAAATGAATGAAAGAAGTGGAGTACAAATTGAACTCCTTTGCATGTAAATTATATTATCAGGTCATCCCATAAGTAATGTCGTTTTTTAGATCGGAATTTGAAGGACAAAAAAAAACTCAACTGAAACTTTTTAATCTAGTATATATTTTCCATCGGAATCAATGACACTCTGCCAACGTCCTACAAGCTTTTCAATGCCATGTTTATAAAATTCAGGCGGTTTTGAGGCAAAAAAACGTACAAAGACTGGTGTGCAGGTCATCTAAAGAAGTATACTGTTTCTCGTCAAGATAGTTTTGCAGACTCCTGAAGAGATGATAATCTGAAGGCGCAAGGTCTGGAGAATATGGAGGATGTGGAAGTTTTTCCCACCCAAGCTCCTCAATTTTTGGGAAGTGATCCGAGCGGTATGAGGACGTGCGTTGTCGTGGTGGAACACGATTCCTTTCCGATTAACCAAAGAAGGTCTCTTTTTTTAGTGCAGTGTTCAATCGATCCAGTTGTTGACAGTAGACTTGAGCGGTGATTGTTTGGTTGTGTGGTAAGGTTTCAAAGTGTATTACACCACCTTTATCCCACCAAACACTAAGCAACACCTTCCGAGGGTGAAGACTTGGTTTTGGCTGTGGTGTCGCTGGTTCTCCGGCACAAACCCACTGTCGACGGCGCTTAACGTTCTGGTACAGTATCCACTTTTCATCACCAGTCACTAAACGGTGCAAAAACGGATCTTGGAGTTCACGGGAATGAAGAGCTGTGCCAATGCTTACCCGCACCCTCAGATTGTCGACCGACAATTCATGTGGCACCCATTTTCCTAACTTAGGCACTTTCCCGAGTTGTTACAAATGTCGATGGATGGTGGACGGGGATGAATTGAGTTTCTGGGCCAATTCTTCGACAGTTGTTGAACAGTCTTCTTCAAGTGCGGCTAACAGCGGGTCATCATCAAGCTCAGCAGGCCGTCCAGAGCGTGCTGCATCTGTCAAACAGCAGTCACCATTCCTAAACTTTTGAAACCATCTTTGACATTTCCTCACACGCAGAATATCGTTGCCATAAACGTTCTGAATGTTTCGCGTTGCTTCAGTAGCACTATTCCCTTCTTTGAACTCGTAAAGCATTATATGCCTGATATGCTCTTCTGATACCGCCATGTTTATGAGGGGTTCACATAAAGCAAAACACACGTCTTCACTGGTCAAGGTCTGTAAAGTATGTAGCAAAACACGATAGATCTCCTCTTAGATATAACCTTCGGAAAATTTATGCTTAAACCGAGTAGGATTAGTTTAAATTTAATCTATCGTAAAAAACGACATTACTTATGGAATGACCTGATATTTATAAGCGATTTATTAAAGCTATTTATGAACTGTAATTCTAATTTCTAATTTCAAATACAATACTCACAATTTTATATTGCAACTTAACGCTGAATATTAATAATAAGTACGAGAAAGTAAATTTAGAGGATACATATTGCTAATCGTATACAGTATTTGCTGTAGATTACAGGAATAAATTCCTGTAAAATCTGGATAACAAATTTTTCAAAAAAATCTGACGGTACAGTACTCCAAACTATTTAATCACAAAACGGTAGAAACTCGTGAGTTTACCTTTCTGTAATCTAAAGTTTGAACTTTCGATTTCCTTTTCTCAAAGAGAGCTCTTAAATTTTCTCTTCTTTCTCCTCCTAAAATTGGTGTACCTGTAAATAAATTAATAATTAGCAATTATCTATTACCGAGTTTATATTACCTACGAACGGGCTAAACTTTTGTTTCTTGGTTGACACACACGAGACATATCTCTTTTTCATGGTTGATGGAAACGAGATATAGCTCTTTTTCATAAGTATTTTATAGATCAAATTGGTAAATTTAGATGCAGAAATTCAATTAAATTATTTAGATATTTTAAATCACATTTAGTTCGTGTCTGTATCCTTGAACAATTGGTTACAAAGGACTTTATACACTTGGCAAACCTTACACTATTGAGTCTAGTGTATCCCAACTTTTGTAACCGATGGGACATGTCACACAGACTTTAAAGTCCGAAGACTTACGTGGGATCATATTTTCAAGGAACAATTCTCAACATGGAATATTTAACTTAACGTTAATGCACTGAATTTATTTGAAATGATAACTAATTTGTGGAAGAGTTTCCCAAGCACCAACAGTACCTTCTCCATTTTCTTTAGAGATGCTGTAGAATCGTTTCATAAAGGCGACGTCGAGGGTTCCAATTGGTTGTTTCTTCTGGCGATGTCGTTCAATGTTCACGATAGGATGTCTTCTTCCAACGACCTCATCGCCGTCACCACTTCCGTCTAAGCCTTTCAGTCTCTGCATGTCTTTCACGAGTTTGACGGCGTTTACTTCCAATTTCGATTCGGGAGTCATTTCCTCAGGCTAAAATTGAAGGATAAGTGACAGATTGGTAATGATAAAAAATAAAATAAGAATAAATAAACTGAGAAATACGTATACAAATAATTATATATATTGCTTCATTGCATTGATTCCGAGTGTATTTTTAATAATTTACCTTCTTGCTGCACAAATTCAGATCGGTGGACGCCAAAATATGCGAAATTGTGCCGAATCTATGGAACAACATGGCGACGAACTGGATGATCAGAATCAACGCAAAGAAGAACACGAATACGAGACCGATTGGTTCAAGTTGAAGATATTCTTTACTTATAAGAATCTGCAATAAGTAATCATTAGAATACGAATATAATAAAACTGATCCGTAGAAGGTAAAATTAAATGCCTCAGAACCGCAAATTTGGAAACTTTTATGTCTGCATTTGTTATAATGCTTCAGATTTAATTTACTGAAATGTAAACTCGCGTATTACTGTTCAAAGAATATTTGAGATGTAATTTGTGTTTTAGTAAGTAAAATTTGTAAAATACTGCATACCAATAACAATTTTGAGGTGTAAAAGAACAAGAAATGTTTAGTGTATTACATAATTTGAAAACTATGTGAGTACATGGTGCGTGAATTGTTCTATTCTAGTACATGCAAATCCCTTAGTATAAAATGTTAGCTGTACAGGAAATATTAGGTAAACAGTGCAAAGAGCTTCTGTTTAAATTCTCTGAAAATGAAAAACCATTTAGGGTCTGTGAGAATCAGTGTATTTTGTACAAAATTAAAGTGTTGAGAATTAGACACTAGAATCCGTCTAATTTTTCTAATTTTCATACACTGTATATGACTATGAGATATAAATACATATATACATGAAAAAATTTTCCTAATGTTATAATGCATATATATTATATATATTTTTTGTCATTCTTAGAAAGTGGTCATGCACGATACAATGAACCTGAAATAAGAAAAAGAGTCCCGCATCCAGTGGTAAGGGACAAAAGGAAAGATAAGTTCCTTAATCAGAAGATTTCCCTTGCGCACAACCAGTGAGGCCTTCACCACAAAGGGAAGACAAAAGAGCTGTGAGTTGGCTGACAGTTGCTGGGCAGTCATTAATCTAGTTAGTTCCAAGAAGACTCAGAAAGAGGGGGAACCAACAAGAGGTGTTCACGACTGACTTTTCGCAGGGTTACCTGTCCTGTTTCTTCAATGATGGTGACGTTTTCTTTTACCCCAAGAGGCCATAAAACGTGAATTTCGTCTTTGTTCAATTGAAGAAGGAACACAATCAAGATAAAAAGAGCGTTCAGCATGAAGAACGAAAATACAGACTTGTTTCGCAGGTCCTTCAAGTCTTTTGCTACACGAACCTGTAGAGGACATAACCGAACACCTACGATCAGATACGAGTACGTGAAATGCAAAACTCATAAAACCTCTCACCTCTTGAGTCGTTGGGTCAATTGTGATGTTCTGCTTCACTCCGAGAGGCCACTGGACATGAATCTTGTCTTTATTTAATTGCAGTAGGAAAACAATAAGAACAAAGATTGCATTCAACATAATAAATGAAAACACTGAAGTATTCCTTAAGTCTTTCAGTTCCAAAGCTGCTTTTCTCTAAAAAGTATGGAATAAAAGACAAAATTAAGGAAATCCTTGTCCAGGAGAGTTAAAAAAGAGACACCATTTATTATGTACAAAATTTAGAAATAAAAAACTTTTAGAAGTAAATAATTATTTTTTAAAAAATAAATAAATCAGTTATTAGAAATTGTGATTTAGGACTGCAGAAATTTCAGCTTTTTTTTTTTTTTAGCGTGGTATTTAAACTGTTTACATAACTACGTTCAAAATCCTCATTAAAATTTATAGCCCTTCGGACCTCTAAAAAAAAAAACATTTCTAGATCCCCAAAACAAAACGGTGACAGGACAATTGCGTCCTGGTCAAGTACGTCCCGGACAAGTGCGTCCCGGTCATTGGCGTCCCTGGACAATTGCGTCCGGTTTTATTTCGTCCCGGACAATTGCGCACTTCCCCAACTACTACATGAAATTTATTTATTAGAGAAGTGACTAGAAAGTTCATTGTGACTTCACCTACGCAATTGTCCAGGGACGCCAATGACGAGGGACGAGTATGTTTGTTATTGTAATTTTGTATGGGATATAATGCCCGGTTAGATTAATTGAATGCCCAGTTAGGTCAACTGTATGCCCTTGACGATTGGTTAGGTTAAGTTGCGATATTTTCGTTAAAACTAACGAAAGTAACTTTATCTTAAGTGGACGTAACCCATAAAATTTGACAATGATGTTGCTGATGATGGATAAAGTTTTAGAGAACAGTTTCGAAGAGAACTTATGAACATATA
Organism: Bathynomus jamesi; assembly: GCA_023014485.1. Taxonomy (NCBI): domain Eukaryota; kingdom Metazoa; phylum Arthropoda; class Malacostraca; order Isopoda; family Cirolanidae; genus Bathynomus; species Bathynomus jamesi. Next base: position 28,204 of record JAJOZX010009752.1, on the reverse strand, counting down.
ACAAGTTTAATAGGTTAAAATGAAAAGTATATTTGAAATTCCGATACTAACTTCCTATTCACTTCTCTAATAAATAAACTTCATATAGTAGTTGGAGAAGTGCGCAATTGTCCACGGACGCCAATGACCGGGACGCATTTGTCCGGGACGCATTTGTCCGGGACGCATTTGTCCGGGACGCACTTGACCAGGACGCAATTGCCCTAGTACCCCCCAAAACTGATACAATAATGCGCATTGCTGCATATTTAAAATAAAAGTGCAAGGATTATTCATTCACAATTATTAAACCAATCGTTAATAATTTAGAAGTAGGTTATAGTAGGTTTTAAACTTTTAAAAAAGCATGCTTTTCCATAAGATTTCAAAAGGTTCTTAAGTTCGCATTTATGCCCCTTCAGACATACACAATATTCAGTGCAATTAGTATAAAGAAAATCAAGAAATTTGATGCTTAAACATTTTAAATTACTGTTGAAACAGGTACAAGCAATGCTCATACTATGAGTCCATGCATAATATGACGCACCTGTTATGCCTTTTATGCTTAATTGCTTTAATCAAGAATAAAATGCTCAGCAAAATAATACAGGGTGTTTCAGGTCGACTCTAGAAATATGGAAATTGGCGGAATTCTTAGTTTGTGTTTGGTATTTGAAGTTTGTCGTTTGTCATAGTAATTCCGCCAATTTCCATATTTCTAGGTCGACCTGAAACACCCTGTATTTTGGCTCTTGAACTGTTTTCAATAACAGAAAATGTATTTGAGGGGGGGACTAATTAATTTGCTTTACAACTGTACCATAAACTGACGGAAATAAATGCTTTTTTACATGTTTAATTTCAATAAAAGTTTATAGTGATTTAATTCTGAGATCATAAAGATAAATATTAAAATTTTGGAAACCATTTACAGTTGGAGAAGATTATATTTATATATACACCAATGAAATAAAAAAAAATTGTCTATTTCGCCGAGCAAAGAAAATAGTAAAGGTATGTCCAAGAATGACTAATATATAATAAACTGAAGACGTTTCCAACAGGTCCTATTTTTTTAAATTTTCTTACCAAATTTATCCTCTATGGCAGAGCTACGAAATAAATGAGTACATAGGAATGATTATTTTTTAAAAAAATATTATATATTTCATTATAATATTACAAATAAATGAATTCTCGTCTCTATATTTTTTGAATATGATTTACTCCTTATGATGACCATTACCTGTTCTTCGACATTTTTGTTGAGAGGGTAAAGATATTTTTCCATCAGGTCCTTCCAGAATTGAATCTCACTTTTATCGAGTTCTCCAACGACGCCTCGTTTCAAGCATTTGTCCTCCAACCAGAAAGGATTGATCAAATCGTCTCTCTCAACTTTGTTTCCTGAAGATCAATAAATATATTTTAATAACAATTCATTAAAAATTTGATTTTTTTACAAATTTCTCGAGGTATTTCGGACCTCGTCGTTTACTCGTGGCCTCGTTCTTGCCATCATTTCCCATTAGATTAAAGAGTCAATTATTATGTATAAAAGTAGCGGTTTGGAGTGAATATTTATTTGAAATAATTTATATTAGCAAAAATTAAATGTTTGTATGCTACGATACAAAATTTATTTGCAAAAGAAAAATATGGCTGACACTATTCAAACAATAGAGTTCTGAATATTGACTTTGAGTAATTCTTATAAATCACGAGCGAAGATCATCCCCATGTGCTAAATAAAACATTTAAAACGACAAAACAAGTACTACAAATCTTTACAATGGTGCAAAAGTAGACAAAAATATATTCTCTCTAAGAAAACTGTGTGTAGGACAAAGCGCTTAAAAATTAATAAAAATTTAAACATTTGCTTGAAAAATTGTAAACACAGAAAAGGTCATAAATAAATTAAATGAGGATAAATATCGTTTATACCTGAATGCTCGCTGTCTTCATCATTGAGATCGTCTTCTGTCTCGTTGTTGGTAACGCTGCTCTCATTTCGAACGTGGCGTGAGTTTGACATTTCAGATCTTCGCCGATGAGGAGGCACCAATCCCATGCTCCTGAAAATTTTTTAGTTTGCGTTTTTAGCTTTTATTTTGTTAATAAGATTAACTTCGCTACGAAGTCCACGTGGGGATATGGCGCATTTTGTCGTCGTATAGCATAGCAATTGCAAAACATATTTACATGACATAGCAGAGACCTTCAAATAAACGTCACTTTCCTACTGTATGTCCAGAAAATAAATACTTAATTGAAACTGCGCAGTTTTTCGACAGTTAGTTCAAACGATTGATTCAATCATTTGAATGGACTGTCAAATAATAATGTAGTTTCAATGAAGTTCGTCAGCAGAAAAATAAGCATGGTTAGGGCGATAATTGCATGGCCTAATTTGATTGCAATAAATCTTTGGCGTTATTGTTAAACGGTTAAACAAGTATTCCGATTGCTTTAATCTAGTATTTTTTCTGTCGGTAGATTATATGTATATAACTGTAAAATGATGAATTTTAACTCGAAAATGCGTACTAACATTAACTTTATTTCTTTAGTTGACAATTGGGAATTTGGAGAGAAATGAATTTAGTTATATAATGACATACGCTTCAATAGAATCCATCTTTTTCTTCAAATCATCTAGAGCTTCGGCGACGTGTTTCCTCTCGTCTGGTTTTGGATGAACACAGAACATGATCTTGAAAAGTCCCGCAACGGAAAATTCGATTGAACCTTCGTCCTCAACCGAATTGTCTCTATAAAGGAAACCAAGAAGTCCTTCGGTCTTCTGTTTCTTCTTGGCTTCCTCTGTCGCTTTTCGTTCGGCTTCTTGCTCCTGAAGAAGTTAAGGACATGGATTTTATGTACAGAAGAAAATGGTCGTATAAAGTCATCAAGTATCGACAATTTACTGACAACAGTTTATTTTTCTGTCTATTGTAGTTTACCTTTTTAGTTTTTTTCGTTGCGACTTCTCGAGTTCCCCACGAGACGTTGTTCAGATTGATAAGAGAATAGATGATGAGGAGAAGGTACATAGATGGAATTGATAGAAGATAGAGTAGTCCAGGGATAATACAGTTAAACTCTTGCGGATGCATACACGCTGCTATGAAGAACGAACCCGAAAGAGCGATTAAAAAGATGAACGATGGCGATCCGACACCGTCCTCACCTAACTGCAGCGTTGTACCGACGATCACAGCCATCATGATCAATCCATAGGACGCAGACATAATTTGAGCAACAATAACCTATTTACAAAGGGAAAGGCTCCGTTTATTCCAGAATTTTCTGGGGTTATAAAAGTGTATGGATGAGGATCGAACACTGAATAAAGAACATAATTCAATGAAACAGAAAGTATTCTTCAAGGAGTGGTTTTGATTTCATTTAAATATTATTTTAATGCCTCTTTAACGAAAGTTGTTTTCATTTGAATAATTTGCTATTTCTTCAGCACTTTTAACACATTCATCTAATGTGTTACCTTCTTTTCTGCCTATTATAAAATAATGTATCTAAAATCTTTACCTGGTGATCGGATTTCAGAATAAAGCAGCTAAGCATGAAGACAAAAATTGGATACATATTATACTGAAAGGAAGGCCAATTTCCAATTTTGAATGCAGCCACGAACGCACCGATCAACATAAGGAAAATGGTACCGGGTCCCAGAATGGTACCTCCCATCAACATAGTCTTTAGAAAGAGAAAATAAAGATCAATAAACAGAAATAGGGTTTCTTCTCTAGAAAAAGGGAGGTCATACGCATACAAACAACGAGAGAGATTCATGAAACAAAAGCGTCTTTATCGATCATCTAATTTAGATAATTCAAATGAATTAAAATGACATTTATAAAAACATCTACTCTTACGTTTAGTTACGGAACATGATATATTTCAGACTTCTATTACAATGATCTACTCGTACCTGATAGCAAATGTAAGGCAGAGAGATGTTATCGTTGATCTTAATGGTTTTCTTGTAATCCTGAAGAAGATCCATGATGTTAGCCATGGTGGAGGGCACCCATCTTCTGCGTTGATTGTAGAATTCGCCGAAACCTTCTGGACAATGCGTGTAGGCGTCTGAGGCAGCAGAGTACTCTACTCGGTAACCCCTTTGCAAGAGAAGCGTGCAAAGCCATCTGTCTTCCCCTTTATCAAGACAAATTTTAAGCATTATTCAGTAACTTAATATAATATCTAGTCAGGAAACAAGTTAAGTGGCGATATGTTTTGTAAATTATTTCTTCAAATATTACGAAATAAAGTTTTACAGAAATATAGACAAGACTTTGGAGCATTATTTATTATTATGGGAGCAAAGTACTTTTTCCAGGTACTGTAACAAATATATTTGCAGTATATTTGTTCTGTTCGTTAGATGACATCATAAGAGCTTCATTTTAAATATCAAAAACTTATTTTTCCAGTACCTTGATCGTACTGCACGTAGTGGCGAGCCTGTGATGATTTTGTGGTGTACTTCGCCATAACATTATCGTCCATCAACGCTTTTCCTCTAAAGAGTGAGAAACAACCAGGACTACACATGACACACCCGATCATATGTTCAGTAGCCTTTTGTAGCCAATGACCAATAGCGTACTCGAACATTTGATACCACACCATTATACCTGAAAAGAGTAAACGTTACTCGCCATTAGAACAGTAATTTAATTTATTTGAAATATATATAAACAGTACATCTACAGATCTACAGAAACTAAGGCTAATAAAGACCCTAAGATCCACTCTAAGGTTAGCCCGAGAGAAAGGAGAGAGTAGGGGGTTAAAAGAAGAGAATAAGGGGTTAAGTAAGTAGCAAAACCTATCATTCGTGGGTTAACATTCATTCAGAAAAAGAGAAAGAAAGATTCACCATCATCATCCGCCGGCCACTGCCGACAAGTCGGAAAAATAGTCGAAGAGAATAGGAAAGGGGTGAAAGATGAAAAGAAGTAAAATAAGAACGCTTACAAACAATGCAAACACAATCTTAACTCAAACACTGTCATACCATGCAAATTACAGACATGCAAGTAAAGAGAGGATAAGAAAAGAAAAAAAAAGTAGGAAGAGTATGACAAAAAGTGGGTTTTTACGCTACGAGCTACATTTAAGTTCGTGCTAATCTAATTTTTTTTTTTTTTTTATTGCTGGTATATCACACGCTGGCATTAATCGTCAACAGACTCATCCTCGACCACTACCCCCAGAGCTCCTGTTACTAATTGTTATTATTATTTTAAACAACGTTAATATTTTTAAAATGCCAATCTAAACGGTTTTTAAACATATTAACGCTGGTAGAGTTCACGACGGACGCGGGAAGATTATTCCATTTATCAATTACTTTAAACATAAAAAGTTTTTAGCGATGTTAGTAATGAAACGTCTGCCACGACGCAACTTAAATCCGTTATTACGAGTATTGCTATTATCGAAAGTGAACAGTTTGTCAAAATTTACGTTAGCGATTTTATTAACGCTTTTGAAAACTTCAATGAGCTCCCCCCTTAATCTCCTAGTTTCGAGTGAATGCAAGTCTAACTCTTTAATCCTATCTTCGTAAGACTTGTTGCGCAATGACTGAATTAGTTTCGTGGCGCGACACTGAACCCTTTCCAGCCTATCAATATTCTCACGCTAATACGGGCACCAAACCTGAACGGCATATTCTAAATGAGGCCTGACTAGGGACTTGTCAAGGGACAATATAATATTTTTCGATTTAAATTCGAAATTACGCGCTATGAAGCCTAACATCCTATTAGCTTTTGCGCAAGACTCCAGGCACTGGTCCCTAACTTTTAAATCCTTAGATACGCGTACGTCTAAATCATCTTCCTCGTCAACGCTCGCTAACTGTCTATTGTCCATCGTGCACGTGTAATTATTATTACGAGAATCTATATGCAAAACTTTACATTTGTCTACGTTAAATTGCATCTGCCACTTATCCGTCCACTCCATAATCCTATTTACATCGTCTTGGAGCCTATTTCTATCGTCCACGTTAGTAACTTTACCGCCTATTTTAGTATCGTTCGCGAATTTTGTCACGTTACTGGTCAAGCCTACATCTATGTCGTTAATGTAAATTACGAATAGCAATGGGCCTAACACTGAACCCTGTGGGACACCGCTACCTATATCCAACTACCCCGATTCACTACCATTAACAACGACCTTCTGTTTCCTAGCACGAAGCCATTCCTCTAACCCAGTGGTACTCATTGCGCGGCTCGCGAGCCAAATGCGCTATATATATATATTTGGCTCGCGAGCCGCCCAATGAGTACCACTGCTCTAACCACTTAGCTACCTGACCGCGTATACCGTGCGCTTTAACCTTCGCAATTAATCTTCTATGCGGAACTGTATCGAACGCTTTTTTAAAGTCTAAATAAATAACGTCAGCCGCTCTATGCCTATCGTATTCGCGCACTATTTCATTATAAAACTCTAACAAATTAGTTAAACAAGATTTATGGCGTCGAAACCCATGCTGACTACTATTAATCAAATCGCGACTTTCTAAGTGATCGACGATACCATCCCTAACTACGGATTCCAAAAGTAATAGGCCTATAATTGCTAGCTACTGTGCGGTCGCCTTTTTTAAAAATGGGCGTAACGTTAGCTAATTTGAAGTCTTCAGGAATAATCCCCGCTTCCAGTGACTTATTAAAATTTTTTGGGTACTTGTAGATTAATTATCTCCCCCCAACCAATTTTGACAGAATATTTTCGTTAAAACTAACGAAAATATCACGACTTAACCTAACCAATTATCAAGGGCGTACAGTTGATCTATTATTAATTATAACATTGTTTGTTTCTGGAATAGTATTTACTACTAGCAAAAGGTCGGCGTTACGCGCCGATTTTGCTAGATCTGCGATGCTTCGGCTGAATTGTGGGCCTACGGCGTATTTTATTTTGAACATCAGTAGCCCTTTATCTGGATATCATTCCTATTCCTCTCACCTTGGGCCTCAGTAATTGGGGTGCCTGCGGCCTTCCAGTTACTGGCAAACCAATTATTCATTCAATAAAACTACAGAAAAGAACGCAGCCCTGAAAATCTAAAGCTTCACAAATCTTAATACAATGAGCTCGGATTTGAAGCCTAAGATTTTCATGACTGCGTTCATTTCTATAGTTTTATTGACCAAATAACTGAACCGACAGTAATTGGGGGCCCTGCGGCCCGCCAAATCATAGTTTTCATTGTTTCGTGTGCATCAATAATATTGTTATAGTGTTCCATTAGTTGTGATAAGCATGATCTTCCTGACCGGAATCGATGTTGGTTATCATTTTTTTTCTGAGTTTCCCCATTAACCCCACCCCCTCCCCATTACCACCCCCTCTCCCCCAATACCCCTCCCCCCTCCCCATTTACCCCACCAATTTTTTTTTCTGAGTTTCCCCATTAACCCCACCCCCTCCCCCACCCCTCTCCCCATTTACCCCACCAATTTTTTTTTCTGAGTTCCCCATTAACCCCACCCCCTCCCCACCCCTCCCCTATTTACCCCCACCCTTCCCCCATTACCCCCAAAGGGGGAAGGGGGCTGGCACCTTGCAAAGGGTTTACTTTAATTTTTTTTTCGTTACATATATATATATCGCATCTATTTTTCTGAGTTTCCCCATTAACCCCACCCCTCCCCCATTACCCCATCCCTCCCCCATTTTGTGCCAAAATTATGATTAAAAATGAAGAAATGGGAAGAACTGTACCCCTAAAAGGGGGGGGCAGGATTTATGTTAGGGAATTTTTTTTTAGCATGGGCACTGCAGAATAAAAAGACGCATCGAATGGTGAAAACCGCATTGTTCTACACCAATTGTCGCGACCTGTAGGTGTGCGCAAAAAAACTGTTACATATATATATATAAGGCTTCATTTCTGAAATAGTATATTAGATTTACTAATAGATCAACTGTACGCCCTTGATAATTGGTTAGGTTAAGTCGTGATATTTTCGTTAGTTTTAACCAGTGTTGGGCACTAAAGCGTTAATCCGATAACAGTTAATTAACGAAGTTAACTTTTTTTAACGGACTATTAACGGAAGTTAATTTCCATTTATCGTTATCGGACCAGTTAACTTCCGATAACTCGATATTTAGTCTGTTAAAGTCCGTTAACACGTTAACTGCGAGGAGTCATTCACGGAAGATCACCGCTCCGCGAATGAATTCAAACCGCCATAACTTCAGTTCCCGCCATAATAATTCTCTGGTAAATTAAAATTTAGTTAATGGTTAGTGGTTACAAGGGTTTCAAAACATGTAATCAGTACATTTTTTATTAAAAATTAAAAAAAAGTTATTAAGCAAAAAAGTTGCAAAACTTGATAAAAATACAGTTAAATACCTATTTATTGTTGGATTTTGCATAAATAAACATTTTCTATGGGTTTTAAAGCTTTTTTCCTTGATTTTTTTAAATGTTAGTAAAGAAATAGTTATCGTTAACGGATTATCGTTAACTTCCGTTAACTTTGTAGTAAAATTATCGGATTATCGTTATCGGAGTTAAAAATTGGGGTTAACGGATTATCGTTATCGAAGTTAACTTTTTGATTAACGGTGCCCACCACTGGTTTTAACGAAAATATTCTCTCAAAATTGGTGGAGGGGAGATAACCTATAAGTATCAATTTTTATTAAGGGGCCGACGATAACGTCTTTCAAACCTTTCAAATGTCTAGGATAAAGCGCGTCAGGGCCTGGAGCCTTGCTCACTTTTAGCTTATCGATAAAATGCACACTCTCACCCTCGTAAACAGTTATTTCATTCAAAATAGCCTCGCTACTAAATGGAACGATATCGTCCACGTCGGGGACATTATTTACGTCTTCTACGGTAAAAGTTAGCTACCGTGCCATTGCGCTTACTAAGTCTATACGCTCTGTTACGTTCGTTTATGAACTCGCCTATTTCCCTAGTCCACCACTTGGGCCTACCATGATTTCTAGCGCGCTTCGGCCTACGAGGAATAAACTCCCTTTCAATATTCCTAAAACTTTCTTTAAACGCCACCCAACGCAAATTTGTGTCATTACCCATAAATAAGTTATCCCAGTCCACTACTCTCATCCTGTCCGCAAAACTATCAAAATTAGCCCTACGAAAATCGGGGACTTCTATTACGTTACTATCCTTAGTGTTTTCTATCAATAGCTTAAACCTAATAATTTGGTGATCACTACATCCCAAACTCTTACCTACTTCTAAACCTTCGACTATATTATCGTCGTTCGTCATCACCACGTCTAAGATATTGTCACCGCGAGTTGGTTCGGTAACCATCTGTCATAAAAAAATTATCTTCCATGAACTCAATCAGTCTCAAACCCTCATCATTACCAGTAAAAGTCTCGTAATTAACATTAGGGCAGTTAAAGTCTCCGACAATTATACTATCCCGATTAATTATTAATAAAGTTACCAAGAAGCGAGTAAAATCTAGTATCGGTATCGAGGGGTTGAACGGGAGGTCTATAAACAACAACAAAATTAAAGCTAATACTACGTGCCCTAACTTCAACGCATATCGCATTAATTGCTACCGGAAAATCTATCTTAACCTCGATAGCCCTAAGAGAATTACGAATGTACAGCAAAACGCCGACACCAATCCTATGTAACCTATCATTAGTAAAAAGTTTAAAACCCGCTATATCAAGTTCCCCCAACAAGTCCCGAGTCGCGGTATTTAACCACGTTTCGTTCTAGCAATTGTATCATAGTTCCCGGAATAAATTATCGCCTTAAATTCGTTCAATTTACTTCTAATACTACGCGCGTTACAATAAAAGACGTTAAATTATTTTTTTACCACGGATCGGCGTTTTAAACTATTTTTCACGTCGGCCGGTGTTTCCCGGACCCACAATGTTTAAAGAAGGCTTCGACCTATACAGCTTTCGAACGTTCTCATCGATTAACCTACCTAGCCTAGCATTCCCTATTTCATTGAAATGTACCCAATCTTTTATAAAAAGGCTAGGATCACTAAATTCTGACCACGGCTTTACGAAGGGTACATTTTCCTGAGCACAAATCTCTTCTAGTTTAGTATTCAAAAATATTGTTTTTGACGTAATGCTAAGACCCAAACCGTGCCTAGGGGTAATACCAAGAGCTAAAGACCATCTGACCTTGCCTTCAGGGACCTAATTAACCCCCTATATCTCTCCAAAAGGTCAGGCACTCTCGTATCGGGCCTATACGAGTCGTTGCCCCCTACTATCGTCATCAACATTGAGTGACGGGAGGCAACATCAATCCTATCTACTTCGTCTCTAATTCTGTCAACCCTGGCCCCTGGTAGACAGACCCTCCTCCCCTTGGTTAGATTCCGTTCAAAGAACTCCTTATTCATATGACGCATTAAGGAGTCCCCAATTAAAATAGTTTCTCCCTCGTTCACATCCCTATCGAACTGGGCGAAAGGGTTCGAAACCAACCTCGATAGGGGGGGGGGGGATTCCTATCACCTAACGTACGTGGCCTAGCTCCACCCTTAACTTCTCTAAATCCCTCCCCGTCTACTAATCTCTGACCAACCTTAACCCCTTCCTCAACTCTGTCTAACCTTCCCGATAAGCTACCTATACTAGAAACTATGTTCCTCACCTCACCCTTCAAATTACTAACGTCTTCGACGTTAGTATAGGTTCGGCCTTCGTCAACTGAAGGCATGAGCCGATACGCATCAGTAACGATAATAATTAATATCGGTTCATTAGAATAGTATCTACCGATTTATGTACGTACATTTCTAAACATGGAAAGTTACTTTGAAATAACAGAAAAGATAAGAGTTACTAAGAATTACCGGAGCCTACTGGATGAATACGCCCACAAGCAGCTCCCAGATTCGTGTTTTTCTTCATCAGATCAACTAAGAGCGTGACGGCTTTTGGAGTGAAATCAATATCCCCATCCAGAGTAAGCAAGTAGGTGTTCTCTGCAATGAGTTCCTTTCTATCCACTGGGATAGGAAGTTCCATCAACCTGAATCCTAATAGGTAGTACATGTACATTACCTGTAAATAAAATTAAATATATGTACGACTTTGTACGTGTATCATATAATTTTCCGAAATTTATTATTTTTAAATGTGATGTTTTTATTTCATAAAAAATTATATAAATAATATAATTTTTTTGAGGCTTTATAATTGTAGCGGGTAATATTTCATGGTTAGAATATGTTTTGTATAGAAGAGATGAGAAGGAAATATTATCCAGTGTTTCAGAGTTTGCTTCACCAACAGCAGGTAACATATTAGTGCTTATTATTATTATTATTATTCTTAAAAACTAATGCTTTTAAAAGCCATTATTAATCATTAATAAAGAATAAAAGGATAAACCTTATTATTTCTACTCTCCTATTCAATATTTTCAACCTTACCTGACTCCATCGTTTCTTGTGCCTAATTTTATCTTTATCCTTCAAGTGACAGACGATTCTAGTTTTTCCAGGAAGCGTCCAAACTAATCTTCCTCCGTAAGGCACTGGGAACTTCTTGGGCGGGCGAATGCGAATTGTAATTTGATGGACGTGAGTTGCTGCTTGATCAATTTTATCAACCAACAATCGTACGAAGCTATTCACAACATGTTCATCTTCGTTTTCGTCACTGATTTCAAAGGCGTCATCGAAGAAAATGTGAGCTGAAAACGAATAACGATCGTGTTAATACGATCACAATCTTGGTGTGATACATTTCAGAATACAGAGTTTGTTTGGACCAAGGCGTAAAATTAAAAGTAATCTAGAGTTTATATATCGTTGTTAATTTACTGTTATGTAAATATTTTATCAAAGACACTAAAAAAGTTAACCCTTTCATGCCCATGGTTGTAAATTTGACCATACAATTTTACGAGGTTTTAGTCTTTATGGAGAATAACATAAGGTATAAAATTGTTTTAATCTCACTCATAATTCGGGCATGAAAGGATTAATTTAATAAGTGTTTCAATTCTTAATATATCAAGAAAGGAACCAATAGAATAGAATATAGAATAGAATAGAATAACCTTTATTAATAATAAAATAAATACAGTAGTCTTTTTACAATTTACAATTTTTACAATGACATAAATAATTGTGAAGCTCGACTATTTATTTTTTTTATTTTTTAATTTGGCCCTTAAGCTTTAGGTTTTACTGGGCTCTGACACTTATCTCGTTTTAGAAATGGAACGATAAAAATGTCTGGGTTTGTTTAACTCCTTCGTAACGGTAAAGGTCATGTGACGATGGGGAATTACAGCTTTTCATGGTATCCGAACCATCTACGGGTCGCTATACGTCGTATGAACCCAGAGGATGGTTATCCATCCAACTACTTTATTAATGGGAGGAGATTTATGATGCAAAGAGAAACAAACTTACTTTCGAACTCATAGTAATCCGGATCAACTACTTCGAGGTACTTTTGAGTGATTCTTCTTGCGGATTGATCTTCATCCATTCGAAGGATAGATTTCAACATCTCCATCATCTCTTCTTCATTTTCGTGCCACATCGTCGCCGTAGCGTAAATACGTGTGATGTGGTCAGACGACTTCGATTTAGAATTGTTTGGGTTTGAGGAGTCAGTGTGGTTCGATATCGTCTCGTAATACTGAGGCTATGAAATAAACACCGTAGATGTTAAACATCGTATTAAACATCGAAGAATTTTTTTTAATTCTTATTCCAACAACGATAAATTCATACAATGCGTTATAGACTTTAGAATTACAAAGTTAAAGGATTGTGAAGTATAAAGACGACAAAGGTATTTTACATCACGATAAACCTTACCTCCGGTTCGGTCTCATCGGCGTTTAAATTTATATCGTCCGTTTTCACTTCAGCTTCGTCGTCCCTTCTTCTGTTCAATGCGAGGGATTGGTCGATGAAGAGGGAATTGTACATCGGCGCCACGAAAAGTTTTTCAGTTGACGCCAAACGTTCGCATTTTGGCGTCCAAATGTGCAGGGTAATCCACGTTTGAGAAAGGAGCCAGAATAGCCACATCCAGGCGTACTGTAAAAGGAGAGAATTGGATTATACTTACTCCTCATTGGTATGTAATGGATTTCACCGATATTTCTACAAAACATCTTGAATTACTATAATATACACGCACATTATGGAACTTTCGATGACATTTCACTACGATATTGATGTAATACTTACATCCTCACTTAAAAATTCTTCAAGAATATCTCCGCCTTTACATTCCCAGAACAAGTAACTGGGAATGCTCTCAAAATAACATTGATTTCCCAGTCGAAGGCCACAAGCGGTAATCAGAAGAGAGATAGAAACGGGTACAGTAAGGTTTACTGGGAAAGCAAAGCTGAAACCTTGAATGCAAATCTTGCAAGCGAATTTTGCTGTGGGAAAACCATAAATCGTCATTTAATTAACACAAAAAATAACAACTTTTCTCACTCGGTCAAGTGTAACGGCAGTTAATAGTGAGTTAAATTTCACAAAGAAACAATAATGGGAACACTCTCTCTCTCTCTCTCTCTCTCTCTCTCTCTCTCTCTCTCTCTCTCTCTCTCTCTCTCTCTCTCTCTCTCTCTCTCTCTCTCTCTCTCTCTCTCTCTCTCTCTCTCTCTCTCTCTCTCTCTCTCTCTCTCTCTCATATATATTATATATACACATTAATCTCTCTCTCTCTCTCTCTCTCTCTCTCTCTCTCTCTCTCTCTCTCTCTCTCTCTCTCTCTCTCTCTCTCTCTCTCTCTCTCTCTCTCTCTCTCTCTCTCTCTCTCTCTCTCATATATATTATATATACACATTAATTTTTTAAATTTAAATTAAGATTACTTATATTTTCTGACCATCATATACTCGTACAAACCATGAAAAAATAAAGTTATAACCAATAATATCTTCAAGAACACTTACCGAAAATGTAAGAAAGATAGGCTGTAAAAACCTGCAGAAGAAATACTGTGACGGGCGTACTTCCATGAGAAGCAATCTGTATGATCTTGGCGAGAGGAGCAACTTGGGCAATGTCAGGAAGATTGGAGGATAAGGGAGCTCTCAACTCCGTCACATTGATTATATGAGAACTGTGTGGAAACGGAAGAATGTTAAGATTATACAAAGTGTCTTCCCAGACTCTTACGTCCACATGCATAAGGGTATCAGTATAAATTCCGAGTTCCCCGTAGGTAAATGACCCAGTTCAAATCACGGAAGCGAAGTGAGTCGAACTCGGAACTTTCCTGACCCTAACCATCAAGCCACTTAAGCTTTATAGAGGATATAAGCTATCTGATATAAACTATATAATACAGAAATACATATTTCAGTATGGAGAACTCACACAAAGTAAAGAAATAATGTGGCAATGAATTAATTCTTTCTATACCAGATTAATAACCTAACCTAACTGAGTAGGAATTGCGATTATGTTAATAATATGGTAATTAACAGTATACGTTCTATTTTATGCTGATTTTAGCTGTTCTAGACTAGCAATTCTTTGATAATCTTTTCTGGTTTTAGACATAAAAAATACCTGTTGAAAAGACTTTTCTTTTAATAAAGACATCTCTCTCTCTCTCTCTCTCTCTCTCTCTCTCTCTCTCTCTCTCTCTCTCTCTCTCTCTCTCTCTCTCTCTCTCTCTCTCTCTCTCTCTCATCTCTCTCTCTCTCTCTCTCTCTCTCTCTCTCTCTCTCTCTCTCTGGTATGGGCCGCAAGGCCTTTTGAGGTGCTACTTTTCCTTGTAACTCGTTGTAATGCTGTGTGTGTGTGTGTGTAGACCAGTGGTCGGGGAACAGGGGTAAATTACCTAAATGGGGGTAAATTTAAAACTTTTGGGGGTAATGCGTGCGGTATGAGAGACACTTTGTGCTGATATTTTTTTCGTATATTTTTATTTTATTTTGTTACATAAATGTGGCGTTATTCTAAATTTTAGAATATTACGAATTTACGTCCTGATTACGTCCTCAAATATATTTTGGGGTAATACCCAAAAAAGTTCGCCGACCACTGGTGTAGACAGTTAACATATTGTTTTGTATGGCATATATACCTGAGAGCATCGTTGACTTGGAAAATAACGGAGATATTATGAAGACGAGTGTACATGAATAGGATCATGAGACCGAAGAAGACGAGGCATTTCCACAGAGAGACGAAAATGTATATGAAATAACGACTGCGCCACATGCGTTCTTTTATCTTTCCCAAGTACTTTATTCCACCTGAAGGAGGAGGAAAGAGTATTGTGATGGTAGATATAACTAGATATATCTATATATGAACTGAAATACAGAGTGTCCCTAAATTATCTTTCTTAGTGCCTATTTAAATGAAAGGGACTAGGAAAGATAATTTAGGAATACCCTGTATGCCAATATACGCCTTATTATTACCTAATATGTTTAATTTCAAAAGCATTAAATATAAGACCATTATAATGTAAAAATTATATATTTTAATAAAAGCTTAACTCAGGGGTTCTTAACCGCTATGTCGCGACCCAAACTCGGGTCATCAAATTGTCACTTATCATTTATTTACGTTATCCTTGATCATTTTACCATTATTATTTATTTTATTAGCTATTACGAGTGAACTGTTTGAAGACACTGGTCGCCCAGCTAGCCCCGAGACCAGAATTTGGATCGCAGCCTAAAGAGGTTAAGAACCCCTCCCTGGCTTAACTAAATACTCCTTTTGGAAAATACAAAAATAACGGACCAAAAAAAAAACAAAATAAAATACTTACGGAATTTGGATTGTTTGTCCACGTAATTTTCCCACCACCCAAAAGAAGTCAAGAAAATAGCTACAGGAATTAACCAAACTTGAGTATTTTCAGGATTTTTGCGGTATTCGATGATTGGCCAAACGAAAAATCCAGAAACTTGGAAACATAAAGCCACGACATCCACAATCAGTTTGAGAAAAAGCCGCGATTCTCCTTTGTTTCTTGAGAATAAACCTGAAAGATGGCAAAGCGTTACAGTTACTTATTTTGATTGTATATATATGCAGTGTATATATATATTCCATTCCATACATTTTGACCAATTTGAATGTTTCCCATTTGTAAATGAAGTGCAAAATACATTTTTTTTAAATATGACTAATAATGACGTCATATAAAGTATAATTTGATTGTACACTCGTTCTCCTTGACTTCTATCAATATATATATATATTATATATATATATATATTATATATATATATACACACACACACACACACACACACTTTTCATTTAAATTTTCCTCTCCACTCATTTTTCCCTTCGATGTACGACATTTTCCCTCTTCGTGGGAATTTTCCTTTTCTTTCATCGATCTATGAATTCCTACACTGAACTTTGAAGACCGAATGAGCAACTTTTTCCTTACCGAAAAGTCCTGGAATGAAGCAGAAGCAATTGGTAAGCATCGCTCCCTTGATGACGTCGAGGTCTGGAAGCACTTTGTAGATAAGGAGAGCGGTTCCAACTACGTGACAAGTCTCAAACAGGAAAACGAAGAAGAAATCTTGCATCAAAGGTTTTTTCCATGACTGCAAAAGTGAATGCATTAATTACCTCTCTCCTCTCCTCTCTCTCTCTCTCTCTATATATATATATATATATATATATATATATATATATATATATATATATATATATATATGAATAGAAACGACGTAAATAAGGAGCGTCTCTGCACACGGGGAAGACGCTCCTTATTTACGTCGTTTCTATTCATTTATATACTGCGTGGTCATTGCAGTTAAATGCATATATATATATATATATATATTATATATATATAATATAATAAGCAAACAACCACAAGGAAAAGGAAACACAAAGTCCGAGCGCTCGGACTTTGT
Organism: Bathynomus jamesi; assembly: GCA_023014485.1. Taxonomy (NCBI): domain Eukaryota; kingdom Metazoa; phylum Arthropoda; class Malacostraca; order Isopoda; family Cirolanidae; genus Bathynomus; species Bathynomus jamesi. Next base: position 11,295 of record JAJOZX010009752.1, on the reverse strand, counting down.
GTTTCCTTTCCTTGTGGTTGTTTGCTTATTAATAAGGTCACGTGTTATTTTGTGATTCTAGTGCATATATATATATATATATATATATAACCTTGGTTTTGCTTCCGTCCGAATTGTTCATTGTGACAAGGGTCAGAGCTTGTCACTTCACCTTAGAACTGCAGTTTAACGTGGAATCCAAAACACGACCCACCACGGGCGGTCAGAAATAACAAAGACCCCGTCCGGACTCGATCTCACAACCTCCTGATCAACAGCCCAGCGGCTTAACCACTAAGCTACCCATTTACCTACCAAAAAAATTTTATTGTGGAAGGCTGTACAGCTGGGTTTGCTGGGCGCCGCCTGCCGTCACCGGATCTCGATCCCGGGGCCAGTGTATTCGGAGTCAGCGATGCTAACCACTATACTGTACCACCGAGGCGCATATATATATATATATATATATATATATATATATATATATATATATATATATATATATATATATATATATATATATTATATATATATATATATATATATATATATATATACTGTACCACCTAGGCGCGTATATATATATATATATATATAATTGTTAAGTTAGTTCCTTATAATCATCACTAAGATGTATAAAGGAATGGCAGAAATATAATTACGTTATCCTTAAGAAAAGAATTTATAAAATATACAGTAGTCTACTATTTGTTAACTTAAAAATTTGTCTTTAAAAATTATTATTTTTAAGTGGTTTAACCTTTCAACCCCTCCCCCCTCCCCCTCCCCCACCCCACCCCACCCTTACTCCTCCGCTAAATTTTCAGTTGATAAAAAAGGCAATCGTTTTTCACTTAAATATTTTAAATTTTTATTTCATTTCACTACTAACTTTTAACTCAACTAAAAACTGAATTCAGTCAAACAATTTAAATATATTTTTTTTTTAACTGACTTCAGAACATATCAGTTACTGACTGACATCAAATCAAGTACAGTCCTAAAGACAAACTATTAACATTCATAGATTTACATATTTACATAAAATTTCTGCATAAAAACTGAAAACTTTTTAAGATTTCTTACAAAAGATGCGAATTAATATATTTTAGACACTCTAAGCGAGTAACGCTGATGCTCAGTTCCAAGAATTTTTTTATAAATACTTAAGAGTTTTTTCTTCCTCTTCACTTGTCATATTGTACAAGACATACGACTTCGGATATATTTAAAAATATATATATATATATATATATATATATATATATATATATATATATATATATATATATAATTTGAAAGTAAAACAATATAGGTATTTAAAAACAAATTAAAAAATGTGAATTTCGAGATGAGTTTAGTACACAATAAATGTATTTAGAATTAGGAATTATTTGCAACACGTTTCTAACACGTTCCAATCTATCCTGAATGACATGTTTTACATCTTCTCTAATCGACTTGTTTATCAGCTATTCCCGTGTATGTCTTTCATTCCAAGCTGATTGATTATCCTTTGGGTGGTTGTTTCTAGGGAACTTATCTCCTGCCAATAAACCTTATCATTATCATTATATAGCAGAAAATGTAACCCGAAACAAAGGTTTTCTTTCCCTAAACATCTTTTACACGGTTACTTAAACGTTTTATTCGACTGTACCCTATGGCCATTCTTAGATTTGTTTTCATCCCGCATCTTTCATACAAATTCAGTTTGCATGAAGGAGAAAGGCTACGCGACACTGAAATTCAAGTTTTGTGCATCCGCTTCTATATAAGCTTGTCGCGTATCATGTTAAGTACGGAACTTATTGTTATGGTATAACTGTATAACGTATCATGCAGTACAATACGAACAAAGTCAGCGTCAATTCATAAAATTATATAAATTTAAGTTATTTATCGCTTAAATAAGTGTTTTATCTGATGTTAAAAGTGTTTTCCCACAAAGACGTTTTTATAGTCTTATCAGTGAAGAAGATTCGGAAACCTCTCAACAGGACACCGATGTTGCTTATTTGAGAATAAAAATTACATATTTCTGTTTATGGGGTGGGTTCACTAACGCTAGACTTGCTCTTTACCCTCTGTCTCTCCCCATCTCCCCACCTCGCTCTCCCTTCTCGCTCTTACACACACACACACACACACACACGTGTATATCTATCTAGCTCTATATCTATCTATCTATCTCTATATATATATATATATATACATATATATGTGTGTGTGTATTATATATATACGAACGAAAAGAAAGAGAGAGACCCTCACCCTTCTACGATATCCAAGCAATTCTTTCAACATTGTAAGAGAGAAATAGGGAAGGACATGGAATTTAATTAGAAATGAGGTCATGCACGTTTCTATTTGAGTAAAACGCAAAGAAATTTGATTTATTGTGAATTTTAATTACCCTCTTCTGTATTTAAAATAATAGTACACTAAAGCGTAAGTCATCATGAAATTTGCCTTACAAATTTCTGTTTATAAAGAGGATGTATCTACGCTTGATGTTTTTTTAATACTGTTTAGTCTTTGGAATGTTGTTTCTACCGAAATTCATCAACGGGACTGATAACAGAAATGCAATTCTGTTAAAGAAACATCAATTATTTTTAGACTTCAAAAAAACTCTCAGTACAGGTTTACTAAGTTGCCAATTAGTAAATATGTTTGTGAAATATCGTATTGCTTTTCGTGAATATACATTAATTAAAACACCCTTTGAGTATTAAAAAAATCAGTAAACACTTTAAAAATTATAATTAAATTTTAATTAATATTTAACAGTTATAAAATAGTTTTTTGTATGAGTAATAAAATACTTAAAAATTAATACGCAACCAAGCACGAGATTCCAAATCGTATTTTTAAATCAGGATTCTGTTATTTCAACGTGAAATTTCAACTTACGCAACAAGAAACAAGTTTATTGAAAAATTTTATTAAAATATACTCAGAGTATATCGTACATGTTATCTTCCTTATGATTATATTCGTGTAACTACTGAAACATAATATATTCATTACCGTTGATTATAATAATTAATTTTTAGTTATGTCAACGGTTTTGGTTAGTTACCGTATAAGATATGATGTCATTAAGTTGAAATTCCGTTTTCTATATATACATACTGTACATATAATTTTTTTTCCTTTGGGGCTTGCAGTCACGTACAAATACCCAGCAGTGATTCTGTCTTGTCAAATAATCTCACGCTTCATTGAGAATTTTGAAACGCAATTTGATGAGTATTTTAGTTAGGACTTAAAAAAAAAAAAATTTAATTCTTTTGGTATAAAAATTTTGAAATATACAAAAATAAAAAAATAAAGTTTAGAAAAAATACGATTTTAATAATTCTCCGAAATGAAACTATTTTTAAATCTTTAATATTTATTTCATAACATTAACATACATCCTTATAAAAGTGTCTAAAAGTACTTAAACGGCTGAAATTTTTATATCCAATCATTGGTTTTATTTCATTAAAAATTACAGTAAACGGGTTTCAAATGCACGAAAATCATGAAAATCACGTGAAAATCACGAAAATCACGTGAAAATCATGTGAAAATCATGAAAAATCGGAATGGTAATAAGTGAAAAACCCTTTCAGTTAGTGGTAATTCCTATTAAGGTCAGAGATGAATAAACTCTTTACCGTAATCACAACTGAAAAGAGACTACGTGGGAGGTTCTCTCTCCAGACAATAAGCGTTTTAAAACGTTATATGTATTAAAAAACGTTTCATAAATGTTCATTATAGACCGTTTTATAAACACTTCTAAACCTTAGTAAACGTACCTCCGCTTGCTGTTGGGGTATATAATGCCCGATTCAGCTAAATAGTGTAAGTGGTCGTAAAAACGGGTGGATCTGACCAGAATGAAAAGTCATGATAATAAAAAAAACAGTACTTCGTTTTTACCTTAAACAGACACATTCTAGTTGACCTGAACCAGGTGCCCAACTCGGGTATGATAAAAGAAAAGAAGAGAACCCATGCCCATGCCACGTTTTCCAAAGGAGGAACCGTTGCTTCGTAATCCTTTTCATTATCTGAAACAGTTAATTAATTAAATTATTATTATTATTATGATTAATTAATAATAATAACATTATTAATTATTAGTATTAATTATAATTAATTAATTAATAATAAAAATAATAATAATTATCATTATTATTATTAATTATTATTATTAATTAATTAATCTCGTTTAATCAATGTTTGCAAAATAACTACTGATCGTAATCTAATGTAAAATAATTAATATTTAGTTAAGTAAAACTCACATTATTTATGATAATTTTTTTAAAATTCCGGGGATGGTAATTAACATAATTAATTTTTTCTAATATTTTCGAAATTATTAGTTTGTATTTATAAATACATATTTATAATTATAATTTTTATAAACATGTTTATAAAACAGAAGAGTATTAGTTAATAACAAAAGGAAAAGTTGCAATATTTTCACGGTTAATTAAGCACATATATATATATATATATATATATATATATATATACAGGGTGGACCGTAAGTTTCCATACATAGGAAAATTTGGATCAGCAGTTTCCGGATGCTTGGATTGGTCGGCGTGGTCCTGTGGAGTGGCCTCCCAGATCCCCAGATCTCACCCCCCTTGATTTCTATCTTTGGGGGCACTTGAAGGCCATGGTGTATCAGGAAAAGATACGAGACATAAATCATCTAAAGGAACGTATCACCAACGCCATTACAAGCATAACGTCAACTGTGCTAATGCGTGTTCATCAACAGTGGGGAACACGTATTGAAATGTGTTTTCAAAACAATGGCAACCATGTAGAGCATATTATATAAATAAAAATGGTTGTCCATAAAAAAATGTTTATTTTTCCTATGTATGGAAACTTACGGCCCACCCTGTATATATATATATATATATATATATATATATATATATATATATATATATATATATATATTAAGGCAAATACATGAAATTATCACTTGAATGTTAAAATATGTTGAATTTAATATTTAGCGAAAGAAATCTTATATAAAAGTGTAAAATATATATATATATATATTTTTTAACTGCAAACAACACACGGTATAATTAATGTAAAGAACGACGCTTGTATAGAAGAACGTTCCGCACAAGATGAGGAGGGAGAACGAACAAATGAAAAATGAGGTAACACCCGGGAATCGAACCCGAAATCTTCTAATTGCCGGTCAGATATGCTAACCACTACACCATGGGCCTCGATTGATCAATAGTCGTAATTCTCCTACATACGAGCAGAAACCAATGCCCTGAGGGGGCACCTCCCGCATGCCGCACATATATACATTTTAACTGCAAAGAACACACAGTATAATTAATGTAAAGAACGATGCTTGTATAGAAGAACGTTCCGCACGGGAACGTGCGGAACGTTCTTCTATACAAGCGTCGTTCTTTACATTTTATATATATATATATATATATATATAATTTTTCAGAGGTCCATTCTGAGTTGTAGTATATATATATATATATATATATATATATATAATATATATATATAATATATATATATATATATATATATGATTTCTTTCACTAAAAATTAATTCGACATATTTTAACATTCAAGTGATAATTTCACGTATTTGCCTTTAATTTAGATTAGAAAAGTGATAGTAAATTTAAGTGAAATTTTTTTTTCTTATTTACCTACTTTTTCTTTAACTTAAAAAAAATGAAACATTTTTATTTATCTTTTAATCGTATTAAAATATTACTTTCTTATAATTAAAATCTATCTGTTTCGTGATAGCATGACTCATGAAATTAAAATATTGCCGAAAGTTCCATTAAATATATTCTTTGTTCAACATCTTTAAACGCTAAGATATTTTTGTCCACGCAGTCTGGTTTTAATGACTAATATATATATATATTATAAATATATTATATATAATATATATATATATATGATGCGCCTCGGTAGTGTAGTGGTTAGCGTCGCTGACTATGAATTCATCGGCCCCGGGATCGAGGACCCGGTAACGGCAGCCGGCGCGTAGCAAAACCCAGCTATTCATCCTTCCACACAATAAAGAAAGAAATTGGTTGGTAGATAAATTGGTACTCTGGGTAGCCTAGTGGTTAAGACGCTGGGCTGCTGGTGGGGGCGTGGTTCAGATTCCACGTTAAACTGTAGGTCTAACGTAGAGCGATAAGTCTGACCTTCGTCAGAATGAACAATTGGGGCGGAAGCTAAACCAAGGTTAACCAAGGTTAAGAGTATGTAACCTAGTGTAGTGTATATTACTCATTTTTATCATAAAGCTATTTTCACCCATGAAAACCTGATAACAAGAACACCCTTTTTTACTTTTGAAATGTAAAACTAAAAGTACAGAAACAGAAACACACACACACACACACACACACACACACACACACACACACACTAAAAACTTCGATTTTTAGAGTACAATAAAAGGAAGATAAATCCTGAAGATAAGTTAGAGGAAATTCGCGAGAGCATTAAATTAATGTAAAAATTCTCTTGTAAAACTACGAATTATGCAAGTATATAAAAAAAATAAATTCTTTTTTGAGTTTCATGGAAGAGAACAAATTTTAACCTTGGGACAAAACTGGGATGAAAAAATGAAAAGCAAAAATGGTGGGTGGGCACAGCGCGCAACAGATGTTGCAATTACGTTATATCGATTGGAAATTTGGGATCACCCGAAGATCAGGGCCCCCAGCCTCAATTACCAAATGATATCTTCGTTAAAACTAACGAAAATATCACGACTTAACCCAACCAATCGTCAAGGGCGTACAGTTAACCTAACCGGGCATTCAATTTAATTTATTATTATATTTGGTACTGTAAAGCAAAAAACAAGAATACATGGGGGCCCCTGATCTTCAGGTGATCCAAAATTTGCAGTTACGAACAGCCTTTAACATTCAAATCGAGTTATATAGCTATCTGTCTCACTATCTGTCTCACTGTCTCACTATCTGTCTCTGTCTAGGCAGACAAATAGCCAGAGGCAGGTAGATAGACATGTAGGTGTGTGTTTGTGTGTATATGAGAATATGCTATTCCAATATGTATATACACAAAGTGAGTCAGAAGTCGTGTCTCATAGGATCGTATCATATAATTAAGTAAATTTATAAATTTAATAACAGTGATATTTGCTTTCGAGTTTGAATTTGTTATTTGTACTGAATTTTTTGTCACCCCTTCCAAGGAATGGCGGAACCAGCTCACGAAGCATTGTCCACTCCTCGGGAAAAGGTGGAATTAGTTATTTTTCACAGTTTCACCGTCTTTTATAACTAGCAATTGTGAATTGCACGTAATATTTGTAAATAAATACAAAATAAACATATACAGTGTACTTAAATATATGGTATTATCCTATATTATCCTATAACGAAGGACTACTGATTCACCATATATATATATATATATATATATATATATATATATATATATATATATATATATATATATATATATATGTGATGAATAAAACCACGAAGGAAAGGAAACACAAAAAGGTGCTCAAGCGCTTTCGTCTAATGACATCCTCAGGAACACTTTTCAGGAACAATTTTCATATATATAAAAAAGCCATTATTAGACAATATAATTATGGGAAGCAGTTAATCAATTATAAATTAATAATAAAGAAGTTACGTCTAAAATGCTACCAAATTATGTCAAGTGGAAAACGCGAATTTTAAAGATCCAGTTTTTATTACTAATCATTTTTTAGCGTTTTTTATTTTGGCGTAAATTAGGAAATAATTTGTATGCAAATTTCCATTTGACTTCCTTCCGGAAATTACACTTCGTGTTAAAAAAATATAAAGTAAATTGTCACAAGATATAAAATTTAATAAAAGTGAATATACCGAGTGATGTTATTGCTAAATAATGCTCGTACATAAACTACATTGTTTAACCTTTAACGTATAAGTTTATCATTAAAAGGTTGGGCAATGATCAAATGCCAGTTGAATAAGTAGGCTCACCCGCCCTCCTCACATTATATTTGAGAATTTAACAACACGAAATACTTAAACTTGACCTCTGATTCCTAATTTTTCTCATTACTTCTGTCATATTTGGATGATAATGTTAAGTGATATCAAAAACTTTCAATACAAAATAGGAAGCTGTCAGTGTTACAGTTCTAAACTGTAATATTCAACATATATATATATATGTTAACGTACGGCCACATACGCAATGTCCTCCTTTTTGGAAATTTGGATATGGCCACCCTAAGGACAGAGTGCTCAAAAGGTGGACTGTCCACCTAAAGCCGGACGTCTGACCACCCTAGTTACAGTTCATATTCTTACTCCTGTTAAAAGGTTTTGTAACAACATTTGTGATGTTGGATGTGTTTTAAAGTTACTTTTCATTGCTTCTTCAAATAGCCACTTATAAATAGCATATATGGAAGAATATATATATATATATATATAATATATATATATATATATGGGAATGAACTCAGAATGGTTCCCTGAGTTTTTTATGATACACACAGACCGTGCATGGAACAAGGAACTCTTCTGGGATAATTAAATCCACTATAGTCCGAATAAGTAATGGTAAATGACAAATACCATAGTTTTCTTTTTCATGATGCAAGCCCGACGTGGGCAACGGGTCTCTCGCAAAGAGGTCCCATAAATATAGCTTCCCTCACCAGCCCACGTTGGGCTTGCATGATGAAAAAGAAAAAGTATGGTATTTGTCATTTACCATTACTTATTCGGACTATAGTGGATTTATTTATCCCAGAAGAGTTCCTTGTTCCATGCACGGTCTGTGTGTATCATATATATATATATATATATATATATATATACGAAAAGAAATGAGGAATTTTCACCTTTCATATTTGCGTGCGTCAATGCATTCCTAGTTCTTATGTGTCTTTTCATTGCTCTGCCTTTAACCTATATCTTACGAATAAAAAAGTAGGAAGTGATCCAGATTTCAGTTTTAAATACCTTTATTTTTATAGTTTAATATCAGTTTTAATGAAATCAGGGTATGAAGACAGTTATATTTATGTATACTTTCCTCCTCCATACCCAGTAGAGCATTCAATGCTGCTGGGTATATAGAGAATTATTCACATGACTGCATCCAAGCTTTTCTGCCATAGATATATATCCGGACTGGTTTAGGTAGAGAGAGAGAGAGAGAGAGAGAGAGAGAGAGAGAGAGGAGAGAGAGAGAGAGAGAGAGAGAGAGAGAGTTAAAATTTTAATATATATATATATATATTATTATATTATATATATATATATATATATATATATATATTATATATATATATATATAGAGGCGTCTTGTAGATGAATATCATACAGGTGTAGCTGTAGCAATTAGTTAGACATCCTAACCACTAAAACCAAAAGTATGCCGTCTTCTGGCCTCGATCTGTATTTCAGAGGAATGATGGCCTTTATAGGGCCACACCCAACCCACCTCAGTGCCAGCCACGTCGATTTATGCGAGGCAATTTACAAATAAGAGATATTCGCTTATCACTCAGGTGACCACACAGGTTTACATCAATAATATATATATATATATATATATATATATATATATATATATATGCACTAAAATCACAAAATAACACTGATCTTATTAATAAGCAAACAACCACAGGAAAAGGAAACACAAAGTCCGAGCGCTTTCGTGATATATTCACATTATCAAGGAGGAACAGAAAATTTTTTGTTCCTCCTTGATAATGTGAATATATCACGAAAGCACTCGGACTTTGTGTTTCCTTTCCCTGTGGTTGTTTGCTTATTATATATATATATATATATATATATATATATATATATTATATATATTATATACAGTAAACCCTCGTCCAACGCGGACGTAAAGGAAAAGGTTTTTATTTGGAATATGCTGTTTACTGGGTAATATATATATATATATATATATATATATATATATATATATATATATATATATATATATATATAGTAAACCCTCGTCCAACGCGGGGTTAGTTCCTCGAGAACGGCGCGTTAGGTAAATCCGCGTTGGACGAATTTAATACCTTATGCCGCAGTGGTTCCCACCTGGGGTCCACGGACCCCTGGGGGTCCGCGAAGGTCGTACTGGGGGTCCGTGAGCTTTCAATATTTCGAGAGGTTCCAATGGAAATCTACATTTACCCACGATACGGGCGCTCAGGCTAAAATTTCAAGTTTCCTCGCTCTTGGCTGGAATTATTAATACTTTTTTAATAGGCTGTATTTTAATTGCATACTCTCTTATATGTCCTTTATTTGATAGTGAAAAATGAGAAAACGAGTTAATTATTAGTTAATAAAAACAGTTTGTTTGGTAGACGGAATCTTTCAAAAACATGGGGTCCTTGGGAAAAAAATAAAAATAAAAGGGGTCCTTTGTGGTGAAAAGGTTGGGAACCACTGCCTTATGGGATAAATGGGGATACGTGAACGCAGCCGCGTAAAGTCTCCCATTAATACTTAGATCGTAGATTTTTTATTCACACAAATGAATTTCCCTACCTATATTGTATATGAAATAAGAACATGATAAAATCATAAACATAATGATATTTACATATGATAAATAAAAATATATTAAATAAAAATAGCACGCATCTTTTCTTCATTCTTTCGGATGGTGCGTATGGTAGACTCATTCACGTGATACTCGCGGCCAAGTGATGTTATGCTCATACCACCACGCAACTTATCTAGAATATTTATTTTTTCGGCTTATGTCATAACCTTACGACTTTTTTTCTCTTCACTATCACTCGCAGATGCTTTACGTTTTGGTGCCATACTGCTGTCTAAGGGTAATAGCAAAACAACGGAAAAATACGACAAAAACAATCCAACACAACTTCACTGAACTTAACGCAGTAGCGGGACTGAGACAAAGGGTGATGCGAGGGGTGATGCGAGAGGGAGGGAGATGCGGGAGTGTTGGAGAGTGTAGGAAAACACTAGAGCGCGCATTGGCACGCGTACAGTACTACTGTATTAGAGCGTGTTTGGCGGACCGTGTATAATCAAATTTTCCGCTTTCGGCAAATAATTGTTCGCATTTATTTTTCCGCGTATAAGCAAATTCGCGCTGGAGAAACACGCGTTGGACGAAGGTTTACTGTATATATTAACCACTAATTTTTGTTGATTTGAGAAATTATTCAGATACTTTCTCCAATATTACAGAAATTATCAAGCTTTTTCAAATGAGTTTTAATTTGTTTAA